>PVIY010007983.1:0-79189 GCA_004026745.1 Myrmecophaga tridactyla
TATCTTATTGTTTTGATCTCCATTTCCAAGAGGAGTCTTCTTGAAGGATGAGATGCTTTTTTCAGTATTAAGCAACGTGTACTTAGCCCTTAAGAAAATCTAATAACATTACTTCAATAGCAAGAACTATGTTGTCTCCATGGAATCAATTTCTTTTTAAAATTCCGCTATTTTTATTATTATTACGGGCTTGGAACCCAAGCAGCAACCCTCTTGCTTTTTCTCTGATGGTGCTATTTCGTGTAAATATGTGCAAATCATTTGCATTCTGGGAGAAAGGAACTACAAGTTCAGGCTGAATATGAACCTGAGGTTTTCTTTCATAATAGCACTAACTGTAAATGTTTGGGGAAAAAATACTTCAACTCGTCACAGCTATTTCTGTGAAGCGACTTTGACAGTGATGAGCTTTATTTCTTCCTAATCTAAATGCCTTGTGAACCTATTGGTATATCCTTGCTGAGGTCTTTCTATTGAACTCCCCTGGCTTCAGCTAATTCAATTCCTAAGCAGCAGGTATTGCTAGGGCATGCTGTGCGCACGTATTCCTAGCTTTGATAATACAGAGGGGAACAGGCAGAGAATCACCAAATCAAGGCACACATGCTGTCCTTGCTATAAATAGTCCCATTATCTGGACATTCTGTTCCTTTTTAATTCTTCCTCCTTTCCATTCATCCATTTAATTCCAATCTGTAATTTTAATTTCATGATTATTCAGAAGGTTAATTATCCAGGCAGTTTGGAAATGTGCATGAACCGTAGAAGATCAGTCTTGCTGGAGAGAAATTTCCAGTAACCTATTAATGATCCACAATGTCCTGAAAGATGTAAACAAAAAAGCATTAATCCAGTAAGCTCATCACATAGTCTTAAGGACATCACAAAATATGTACATGCCTTTGTCATCATCAGTGTAAAAGTTGGTTTTACTAAGGAATTCAAGAAACCTGGATGTGGGTTAGTTAGTGAATATCTATAAATGTCTTTATTCCCTTCTAAAATAAATTAATAGAAGTACCATTAATGAAATTTATTCTGTTGTTATTTTCAAACAAGCTTTCCTGAAAGACTTTCTGGCAGTGGTGTCATGGAATAAATTCTGTTATTATTTAATCATGCCTTTTAAATATTTCAGGATAATAATATGCACAAAAACATAAAAATTCCAAATGAAGAATGTAAAATATTTTATTGATGCCTAAGTACAGTTTAAAATATCCTTTAACAATTATAAAGAGTCTGATGTAGCACTTCCAGGCTTAAATGTTTTCTGTATGCGTCAATAATGGATTTCTTTTTTTCCCTTTGTCCCTTAAGTAGGGAAAATTGTGGCCTTACGATTGTATCATCTTATAGGCAGCTGAGAGAGCCAAAAGAGCTATATCCTTCAGAGGGCTGGAAAGCAACTAAAATGATATGAAATGAACAGTATTTTTATTTAATTTTTACAGTTAGCTCTTGTTGGTGTGTGTTAATGATATGTATGACTTCTTTCCTGGATAATAATTTTTGAATCCTAGCAAAATATTTCCTCAAGTTTTAGTGATATTCACAATGCAATGTGTACATACACCTCTTTTAATTTCCCCTCCCTTTTAAATGTAAGCAAAAATATCAACGAATATTTATGTTAGAGCTGCCACGTACTCATCAGTTGCACCCATAGATTGGTTATAGACATAAAATGGCATTTTGTTAGAATAAATTGACTACAGAGAATTCACAAAAAAGGGAATTGTGTTTTATTCTTATTTTTAAATTGATTGCTTCACAGCCTTACTTTATAGCTGTGTACTATTCCGTTGCGTGAATTTATCACAGTTTCTTGATGCATTCTCCTTTTGATGATTCTGTCATTTTTTCCAGGTTTTGGCTATCATGAATAAAGCTGCTTTAAACACTCATGACATGTATTTTTGCAGGCATATACTCTTATCTTTGTTGGGTATATATTTAAATGTAAAGCTGTTGTTCATGGGGTAGAGGGGTAAGCTGGAGCCAGCTGATGCCAACTCACTAGAGAAGCTTATTAAATTTTCATTTATTTTGTGATCTAACTGTTAAACACAGCTATTATTAAAACTTAAATTATATATGTTTATTTATATTTAAAGCAAAGTAAATTCTCATAACTTATCACTTCCTAAATATTTCATTTTTCTATTGTCTCTTTTGTGCCTGTATGGTAGAAATCCTATATAATGTTGTAATAATGTGCATCTTTTCTAAACTCTTCATTCCGCGACATCACAATGAGCATGTAATCAACCATGATGGAAATGTTTTTACTGTGGAATGAGATCACGCCTACAAGTCATGACTTGATTTATTGTTTTTTTCGCTCATCTAGACTGAAGAAAACGATGGAGAAAAAACCACTAATGCAGATATAATAGATGGCAAACTCTCAAATAGGTGACTATTTTAAAATATGTTGATTCACAATGATTTCGACAATGTGCTAATATGAACATTCCCAGAAGCTGCTTATTTACTTTAAAAATCATTCACGACATTTGGAAAGACTAGTAATATGGGATTGACATCCATTACTACTTAACCATCCCGCCACTGAGGATGAATTCTAGTAGTTTGACTCTGAATAAAGTAGAGCCCTGATTTGTAGCATTTGCCAATGCTTTTAGTATAAATCCTCCCACTGTGTCCAATGTTAAGTAACTGTTAGTTTAACAATCCACTCATAAAAATTCATGGTTATCTCTTACAAGCCAGAACACCTATATACAACTCTTTTTTCCTTTCATTTTTTCATAGCAGAGAATTATTAATATAAAGGATCATCTTAGCAACGTTCTTTAAAATTAACTGAATTTTATCTGAGAAGAAATGGTTCTGAATATGGCTTCTTCTCCACATTCAAAATGTGAAATTAAAAAGTTCTGGTTTGGGGGGAGCCAATTTTAAATAAATATCAAGTGTCTAAAAACATGCTTATCTTTTAACACAGAAATTTATCTTCAAGGAATTTATCCTAAAAAAATTATAATGAGGATGTGCATAAATATCTATCATTAGGTTCATTGAAGTAGTGATATTTTAGGGATGATTTGGAACCAATTTTAATAGCTAGCAATAAGTAATGTAATCCAATTATGGGTTACACTAGAAGATGAATTAATAAGCAGCTATTATGCATAATATTTTAAAATACTGTTCAAGGATGGCACGATAAGATGATTGTGCCTGTCTTAAAGCAAGTTATAAAAGAGTGTTTGCTGTATTTTATCAGAAACAGTTGGCATGTTTGATTGAGGAATGAGTTATATCTGCATTTATTGTTGCATCCGTATATACTTATACTATATACACAAGCGATATAGATGTAATATATTCTCTCTCCATTATGTGCATTTACATATATGTTTACATATTTTACATGTTGTATTTTAACCAAAAACATCCATCACATATAAGATTTATAGTTTATTTATTTTTTTGTGTTTTTCTCTATTTTTACAATTTTCTACGTCTCTTTGTAACCTCCTTTGCTACAAATTTGTATTCTAATTGTTATTCTAAATGTGACATCTAATTCTGACATGTAGAATGTAATTCTGCTCAAGAATAGTACACAACATAGTCCTAAATTCTGAAGTTAGCTCATGCAAGTGGCAACAAATATAATTTCATCAGTCATCAACAATAAATAAAACTTGAAAATGCAAAATAGCATAAAACACTAAAAAATATCTGATAGTTCATAGGCTCTATGCATTGCTAACTATCACTAATAAATTTCTCTAAATTTCATAGTCCTCTAGTATTTGTTTCTTTAAAAAAGGAAAGAATATACATAAACTCATTCATTTTTATATAATGTCATTGTTTTGAGTGCCTCTTGCTGCCATCTTTCTGCAAATTACTATTGATTAAGTAACAAACAGGTAGGATATCATGCCTCCATTCAGAAGCTGAAACACATAAGAAAGTTTGAATCTCAACACAATAATATTTGTTAAAGCATCTGCCAAAGAAAAATACCAGTAGAATTGGGAAACCGTTTCAGGGCCCTTTCCTTAACTGTTAAAAAATTAGTAACCCACAAAGATGTTGAGTTGTACTGCACCAAGTGAACATTGCCTAAGCACCTTGAAATCTGGCAAGATCAAAACTATATCCATACACTGCCAGTACGTGAATAAATTGATACAGCAATGTTTTAAAGGAATTTACTCAAGAGTTGTTTACACACATGCACGCATATACATATATACATCATACATACATATTCATACATGCATAAACATACATAAACACATACATACATATACATACATATACATACTTTATGACACAGCAATTTCATTCCTAGGTATAAACTAACTGAGATGTTTACACATATTCCCAAAAAGAGAGGTATAAGAATATGCACAGTGGCACACCACAAACTGGAAAAAAAAGCCCATAAGTAATAGAATACATAAATAAGTTTCCCTATGGCTGTATAATGTAATACTGCATAGCAATGAGAAAGACACTAAACAACACAATATTGAGGGAAAGAGGTCAAACACAAAATAATGCCTACAGTATGATTCCATATATATGATGGCAAGAATATTATTTTAGAAATCAGGATACTACTAGAACTGAAAGGGGCAGGACAGGAGTTCCTGGTGTGGTGGTCTCTTTCTTGATCTGAGTGGTAGCCACATAAGTGTGTTTATTTTGTGAACATTTATCAAATGACACACTGATTTTCTGCACTATATATATATATGTGCAGAAAAAAAAATATATATATATTAGTTTAAAGGTCATATTTATTAAGAGATTAAGTGATATATTTTACATGGATTAAAAAATACTGCACAGCTGACTTCATTCATAGTCAAGCACAGAGATGTAGTCATTGCCAACCTATTTTGTGGATATCCTTGTTCTTTTGTTCCAAGAAAAGTTAGTTGCATAGCACTTGGACTTCAGATTTGGAACCTGCCTCTCTTCAACATTGTAGCTCCATCCATTTTTTTCTATCAAAGGCAACCGCATCTTCTTTAGTTCTGAAAGGCAGCACTATGTTGAACAAAGGATCAGCTGATGATGTTCAACCCATCAAGGGATTCTTCCTTCGCTCCCTGGTATCAAACTTCATCTTCCATTTCTTTGTGTTGGTTACTCCAGACTGCATGTTCTTACAAGCAGGAATAGAGATCCTAACTCTTCTAGCTTTGATTTTCACTTCTAGAATGCCTGTCCAAGTTGTGATATCCAATTTTCCATCCACTGTGATGAGTTGTGTGTCTTGAATTTGGTCCTATATATATATATATATATATATATATATATATATATATATGTATGTATATATATAAATACACAGGTCAGAAATGTGGCACTGATCTCTGAGCTAAAAGCAAGATTTCAGCAAGAATGTTCCTTTCTGGAGGATTTAGGAGAAAATCAATTTCCTTGCTCATTCAGGTTGTTCACAAAATTCAATTCCTTAAGGTCATAGGACCGTGGTTCCCTTTTCCTTTCTGGATGTGAGCTAAGAGCCTTTTCCAGCATCTGGAGCCTTCCCACATTCTTGTTTTGTGGCTCCCTTCCTCCCCTTTCACAGCCAACAACAGTGTGGCAAGACTTTCTCATGCTTTGTATCTCCCCTGCCTCTTCTATCATGCTTGCAGTTCTCTAATCTACCCTTCCACTTTTTTGCTTTTAAGACCTCATGTGTTTCCATTAGGCTTACCCAGATCTAGCTTAATCTAATGTAATTCCGTCTGCAGATTTCCTTTTGCCATGTAAAAACCACATTCACAGGTTCCAGGGATTAGGGTTTGAGCAACTTTGGGGGGAGCATTTTTTTTGCCTACCACAATTTTAAATTTCAAATTAAAATGTTTCCATAAAAATGTTTAAAAAGCATACCCAGACAAGAATAATTCATGGGTAATTCTTTTCCTTAGAGCCTTCCTTGGGGCTACACTGTTTGCCCTTCAATTTCTCGAGATTTATAAGCCACCTGGGATCATTCTAGGATTTTTGCCAAGAGTAAGGAATCAGGCTGTACTCCTTAAAAAAAAGAAAGAAAGAAAGAAAGCTTGGGAAGCCCTGACTACTAACTTCCCTCATGGAGAGTCATAATATGAATTAAGATGGGAGATTAAGAGACACTCTACAGTTAAAAGTGTGATCACATTAATTCAATGATCCCCAAATGTACTTGAACATGAAACAAACAAAAAAGCAATGCTATTCTGTAAAAGCTGCTCTTTATATCACTCATAAGAAATGGTTTTCCTTGATTTACTTATCTGCACAAATTAAACATAGCTCCTTAATACAAATTAGCTTTTTGTTATGACACCATTGTTACTAGCTTACTTTCTCCTCCTTTATTAAAAATAACAATAAGTAACATTAACTTTTCTTGTACTCTATTTTAGTTGCTTAATAGATGTAATCCCTTCAAAAACATTGCACCTTCCTCTTTCAAAGATGAGAAATCTAAGGTGAAGTAATTTGCCCAAATTCCCACAGCTAGTATCTGGCAGATACTGGAGACATATGACGTGTATCTATGCTTACGTTTTCTCAGGCCAGCTTACAGCGTCCTGCAAAGGTTTCCTTCTAAAACCAATTTATTATTGCTTGCAACATTTCCAACATGTCCTCATTACTTATAGGACAAATCTGATTTACGAGTGTGGTAAAGAAGGGCCCTTCCCAGACCTCTCCAGATTGCATTAACTCTGAATGTTGGTTTGATCATCTGCTTCTTCACACCTCAGTGTTTGTCTGCATGCCCCCAACTCTCTCTATTCCAGGCTATAAATTACTATTTATTTTTCAAGAGTAATCTCTGGGAGATTTCCCCATCTCCTCTAGGTATAATTATACACTCTCAGCCCTGTGAACTTGTTTACTACATGTGAGTTTGTGTGAATTATATGTGTTTGTTTCTTTGTTGGCTTAAAGAGAAATGCTATTGTATTCTAATATTTTATGAAATTGTTCCCCATCCATCCCCCCTTTCTAAAGTCTAAATTCCATTCTTTATTTCTCATTTATAAGTGAATATTATATTCTATTTTCTGAAGATATTTGGGAAATCCATATTTTGTAGTGATAGGTCAACTTTGCTGAAAGAAGGCTTTTGTTTATAAACACGATACTTCATTTATTATAGTAAATTTGTATTTGTTTTATGACTGAAACCCTTAACCCTGTCCCCAAATTAGATGGTGAGCTTTTCATGAATGAGGGCAGAAACCATGACTTACTTACATATTGACCCCAGCTCTGAATACTAGGTCTGGCATACATAGTAGATGCTCACTAAGTATATGATTAATGACTGTGATTAATAGAAGTGCTTGGGAGAATGAGGATGTGGTTGAGCTTGTAGTCATAAACATCTGCTTTAAAGTTGGACAAATTGGATACTTGTTTGAAGAAATTTTACATCTAGGAAAAATAATATTCCTTTCAAATGATCTGTACTTAAGGCCCAAAATTGAGGCCCCTTACTTAGTATTACTACCAAGTTATATAAAAATCTCATAGACCTATGGATGTTATGGGAGTAAGTACCAGCCAATGCACATATTCTCATTAAAACCAGAATGAAAAGTGATAGGTTACACAGTACATTAAAAGGCATGACAATTTCTTGGTGATATAGCTGATATTTTATTTCTTTATATGCTGCATTAATTTATCAGTAATTTAAAGGTCATTATCTTTTCAAGTCACGTTTTTCTGTTATAGGACCATCAGTTGGCCATTAGTTTTATAGTAAAGGTGTCATGGAACAGTCTGTTCACTTCTGCATAACGCTCTCTCCATATTAGGACCCACTTCCTTAAAGTTACCATGGAAAAACAACTGTTACTCCTTAAGTGTAATTTAGTATTTCAGGAAAAATAAGTGTTAAGGAACTGTTCCTGAATGAATACATCTAATATGTCCTTCTAGTAAGAAAGGGGCTGGGGCAGGGAAGATAAATGTGGAAGAGAAGAGAAAAGAGTTCATGCTTTATGCCAAAATAATAATAATAATAATAATAAAAGTTTCATTTACAGTGTGTATCACAATAGCATGCCTTTCATGCTCAAATGCAATTATTACAAATTCAGAAAGGTAAGCTGTTTCATAGATGTCAATATTGTACTGTCCCATGTGTCCTAGTCCAAGAAAAATTTATAATAACATAAACTTCTATAACGTTCCTACTGCTTACAATTAAACTGTGGAAATTGACACCCAAATGCATGTGCTATATAAATTGTGTAACACAAGATCTAGACAACTATTCTTACCCAGGACTTATCAAATCAGGCTCAAATCCCAACATTAATTACATTCTGGAAAACTTACTATTTATTTTATATGGAAAATATTATAATTTTGATAACTATAGCTATACCATAAATACACTATTTATAAAGCCAAAACTCCTTTGAAATACAACAGCCAGAGAGTGAAAAGCTGGGATTTGGATTATGTTACATATGGTGTTTAGTTTTTTCAGTAAAACACTTATGAAAAATGGTTCCCTGATATGGATACATAATTTTGTGAAAAATGAAAAACATGGCTGAAGGTTCTTTTTTACATAAATGAATCTAAATAAAACAGGTACATCTGTTTAACATGGAAACTTATGTCAATTGTTTCACTTTCTGAAGCTGTTCATAGGAATGGGTATTTAATTAAAATACTGTAAGTGTGATTTTTAGTTGAAGTTTCATAAGCATATTGGGTGACTTAAAATACCAAATGCCATAGAAAAGCTGATATAAAAATACCAGTTTACATTATATGGGCAGTTTAATAGAATTTCCAATTTAGTTTCCACATGATTAATAAACCAAAATTGATGGGTCCGATCCTCTTGAGAAAAGCCAGAAATTGGCATATTTTATTAATTATTGATTTTTAACATGAAAATTAATATCTATCTTGATCTACCCTTCTCCAACAGTGGTAATTTTTATAGGCTTCATGGTAACTTAATGTCCAGAAAGGAAGACAACCACGGGGAAAGTCAACAGCCTTTCTTTCCAGCTTAGTGCACATTGCATTTCTTCTCTAGTAAAATTTGTGAATATATCTCTACTCCCCTAAATTGTAATTTACTACAAGTGATAATATTTCATACACAATATTTTCAATTTTCTCTTTACTTACCAGCCTTAATGAAAGCCTATTTGAAAGTATCCTATTTATGAGCAGGGTGAAATGTTAATTCACTCCCATCAATTGACAAATTATAGCATACGCAATCTATTTTTTATTTTTTACATTTCTAGTCAGAGACATATATTTAAAAGAAGACAATTTTCTAATCATCACTACAATTAATACACAACTATGAATAATCTATAAGAAAAATGAATTTTCAGCATACCATGTAAATTTTCCTTTCATATATTGATTTATTTTTATTAGTTCCCAGATAATTTGCAATTAAATTTCTTTCTTAACCTCAATCCTAAACAACTGAAATAAGTCTACAATTAATTTTGAAAGTCTTTCAGGCTTTCAGGTACTGTGTATTGACATAAAAGTGTATTTCTCCCATCCTTCTCTCTCCCTTTTAACATACTTTTATCTAGACTCTAAAGTTATTTTGTCTTTCTTGAAAACCAGTTATTCAGCTTAGCTGAAAGTTCTATAGCCCCTGGCCAAAAGATTATTGTCCTTAGATATCAGATTTCAAAAAAACTCCTCTGCTAACCTTTTTTTAGGGATGTTTGCTGCAGTGGGCAGTACTGAGTGAGCACATCATGATCTGCACATTTTTACCAACAGTAATGAATTGTCATAATGTGACAAGTATTATGACCCCTCTGCCTGCCTACATTCTAGTCCCCTTCCAACAAGATGCCTCAAAAAAGGAACTGTTTTCTTTTGCCACTGAAATCATTCCTGCACTTTCTTTTGCCAAGGCTGTCCCATTATGGGATACTTAAGGTAAATTAATATGCTTCTTACCCACAGGAGCTATTATTTTTTTACAAGAGCTTTATAGAATTCTAATATTTCATTGTATGGATATACCACAGTTTGTTCACCCACTCATCAGTTAATGAACATTTGGGCTGTTTCCACTTTTTAGCTGTCATGAACAATACTGCTATGGACGTTCATGCACAAATGTTACTCTCATTCCTCTTGCGTCTACACCTAGAAGTGCAATGGCTGGGCCATAAGGTACTTTACGTTTAACATGTCTAGGAACTACCAAAGTGATTTCAAAGTAGCGCTACCATTTCACTTTCCCGTTAGAGATGGATGAGGGTTCCAACTTCTCTACAGTCTCACCAACACCTTTTATTATCAGTCTTTTTTTATATTGGACATTCTAATGGGTGTGAAGTGGTATTTCACCATGGTAGTTTGATTTGCATTTCCCTAATGATTCCATCATCTTTTTATGTGTTTATTGGCTACCTGTATATCTTTATATGGAGGAACATTCACTCAAATCCTTTGCCCAATCTTTGTCCTTTTATTATTGAGATGTAGAAGTTCTTTATATATTGTGGATAAAAATTGCTTGTCATATAAATAATTTGCAAATATTTTCTTCCATTCTGTAGATTTTCTTTTCACTTTCTTGATGGTGTCCTTTGAAGCACAAAAAAGTTGGATTTTCATGAAGTCTGATTTTTTTTTTTTTTTAGCATGGGCAGGCACTAGGAATCGAACCCAGGTCTCTGGCATGGCAGGCAAGAACTCTGCCTGCTGAGCCACCGTGGCCTGCCCTGATTTATTTTTTTGGTTGTTGCTTATGCATTTAGTGTCATATCTAAGAAACCACTGCACAATTCAAGGTCAGAAGATTTATTCCTATATTTTCTTCAAAGAGTTTTGTAGTTTTCACTCTTAGGTTTACATCTGATCCATTTTGAGCAATTTTTTTCTTTATGCCCAATTGTATGTACTTTCATTAAATATATTTTTTCATAAACAATTTTTATATTTCAGGCAGGACATGGGCAAAAATCATTAGCAGTATACAACTTTCAGACTCCTCTTTTCAATGGACTACCAAAATCAGAGTGGAACTACAATACCGGCGAAGTCTTTATTTGATGCTCTAAAGAGACAAAGTTTAGAGGGACAGTTAATATTTCATATTTAGCAGGTTAACAACTTTTCATGAGCCAAACCCAATTTCTAGACATGAAAATGGCAGAATTATCAGTTTGCCATCTTAATGGCATCACTAGAAAGTCCAGATTGCCTGATTTCTGGTAACCAATTTTTGGGGTTCAGGTCTCTGGGTTTAAAGGAGTCAAATTTTAGCTGAAATCAGAGATAGAAAGGGGGATGAGAGGACATAAAAACAAATTTTAGAGTAGACAGTTTAAAAAAGAAACAAACTAAAAACAAAACAAAAACAAATTATAGCTTTCCACCCAAGGCATTTGTGTCAAGGTAGCTGATGTGTGCTAACATTAGGGACACCCTTCTCTTGGGAGTAAAGGTGAAGTCTCTCAAAACTAGAAGGTGTTTTGTTCCTTATCAATCCAGCTTCAGAGACATTCTATTAGTGACATTTGCTCCTTCCCCCAAAAACCACAATAAAGTGTTCTGTGTGCTAACAGCGTGGTTTAAAAAAAAAAATTCTGCTTCTTATAAAACTTGATGAAAATCATATTTCAAACTGTACACTTACCCAAAATACACAGTTATCAAAAATCCACACACCTCACTCAGCATCTCCAGTGCCTTCAGCTTTCTGTGCCTGGTCTATTTTGGCATCTCCATTTTCTGCAGGGTTGTTCCCATATTTGCCAGCATCAGCTTTCCCCTTTTTCCCTTTGGGTACCTTCTCTCCCTTCATTGCAGGACCCTTTTTAAGCTTGAGCCCTGGCTTTGGAGGAGCAAATTTAGCAGATAAACTTGCAATCTTCTCTGTGATATGACCTTCACCTTGGCTTTATCTCCTTTAGCATCCAGTCTCTGGGCATGATAGCGAGGGCAGAGTACGTAGGTATTGGATGTGAGGATGCATGTAGATACCTATTTGGGGGTCATTTTCACTTCTTCTCCTTCACCCTGATCCTGATTTATTTTCTGTAGATGATGATAGGTAGGGGTTCAACTTCATTCTTTTGCATGTAGATACCTAGTTGAACCACCACCACTTGTTTAAAATTCTGTTCTTTCTCCATTGTCTTGGCATCTTCACTCATTTCTTCATGCTGCCAGAGTGCAGATGCCCAGAACCTCTGGGTGCTTCTCACTCTTGACCTAGCATCACAATGACCTGAAGTTGCCAAAACCCATGACCTATTTTTAATGCAAGCTTAGCATTTGTCTTAGAAAAGCTGGAATTGACATCTATTGGGTAGATAGAAAAAGAAAGGCTAACTCAGTTATAAAGCCAATGAAATAGCTTTCTTGAATTCATTACTTCCCAATTTGAGAATGGGACTATTTTTCAGACATATTAAAAAAAATCAGACAGAATCAATTGAAATTTTTCACATCAATTTCCTACCATATTTAAGGGAGGGATGAATATTATTATTTATTAATCCATATAGCAAGTGTTGCTAATTGTGTTCCATTCTATACTAGATGCAATGAAGAAAGTACTGAATTATGCGATAATGAAGAGTAGTTAGTAGCAAATTATATCAATTCAAAAAAACAGCAGCAAGAATAGAGTCTTGGTTTAGGGAATTGGAATAGAGGGAAAGTGTATGGATTCAGGACATATCTACCGGTAGATTGTTAGGATTTCCCAGCATATTGGATATTGGGACAAGGGAAAGGTGAGAAATACAGTAAGGATGCTTTGAACTGAATTGCTTTGAGTAGTTGGCATGGGAAAATGGGTTGTGAGGAGTAAGTTTTTAAGGTTAATGAAGCTTCTATCTTGTGTGTTGTACTTGAGATACTCATGAAACATCCAAATGCAGATGTCAAACAGTGTTTCTGTCTGAGTTGATGAAAAAAAAAATGGGGCAATGGATAATGGCTATGATAGAACGATAGTGTGACTGTAGCTGATACTACTGAATTGTGTCCTTAAAAGTGTTTAAAAGGGGGAAATTCTGAGTTGTATATATGTTATTACAATAAAGTTAATTTAAGGAGGAAGAAGTTGACATAAAAGTCTGGAACTCAGGCTAGAGATCGGGACTAGAGATATATTTTGGGTTAATCATAAACATGTAGAAATTATTTAAAATCATGGGGAATGGTGAGTTTACCTTTGGTAAGAACGTAGACTGAGAATATAGAAGTTCAAAGAAGTACTGAATCCTGGCGTAACACTAATGTTTAGATGTCAAGTAGCAGAATAGAAGACTGAGAATAAAAGTTGATGGCAGTCATAATGATATGTTGTAGTTGTAAAAAGTACAATTTATTGTGCACATTTCCTGAACCGATCAGTATTATAAGCATGTTACACTAGATGAAAACCCTCATTTAATCCTTGTGGCAGCCACGTGGTGTATGCGCTGCTCTCATTTTCAGTTTACCTGCGGGGATGCTAAGGCATAAAGTAATGAAGTGTCTTGTCTGGGACACGACACTGTATATACACGATAGGTTGGGGGTCAGAAAAGGGTTCTCAGCATTAGGTGTTCATGGGAAGTTGTACTTGTTTTGGATAAGGAGACACTAGAAGACATTTGTGTGCAATTGAGAATAACCTGAGAGAGAGAGAGAGAGAGAGAGAGAGATTGCTGGTATAAGAAATAGAGAAGGTTAACCATAAACGTGATGTCCCTGAAAAGGTAGAAGAGAATCTAGAGCTCAAGTGAAAGGATGTGTCTTTGAGTAAATATGTGTAATTGAAAGAAGAAAAAACTAGTAAAGGTACAATATGAGTGTATTGGAATTGTGTAGTTTTGATATGCTAAGATGAGAGAGTTTCCTTTTGATTTCTTCTGTTTACTGTTGTTGCTATTTTAATGGCAACAGTCAAAGGGAATTGGTTTGTGGAAGGAAGCCTGATTACCATGCATGTTTATACATATGTCCTTACACCTACATCCCTCCAGTGTTAAAAAGATGCTTCACAAGTACAGTATACTCAAGGCAGGAATTGAATCCTCTGACCGCAAGAACCCTTGAATCTAGAAAGCAGGATAAAACATGAATTGGTAAAATATTCTAGGCAAAAGACAGATAAAGTTCTATAAAAGCTCAAAGTCTGCACTTAAACCCAATGACCTTCTAAGTTTCATTGAAGAAAGCGCACATTTCAGCCCACCTTTTAAAAAGGAGTGGGGTTTTGATGGGCAGAATTTGGGGAAAAGTCATAGCAGACTGAGCAAAGGTGTGATTAGAAGTAATAACACTGATTTGGCTTAAATGTAGGGCAAATGAAGATAAGTAGGGGGAATAATTCATATAAAGTATTGGGGACAGATTTTGAAGAGATTTGAATATCTGTAATAACTGGGGAGGCATGGAAAACTTTGAGCAGTAGAGTTATAAGCTAAACAAATTTGGAAGTAAACAATGGGGCTTATAATTTGGTAAATTGGAATGTATGATAGTTTAATACCACTGAACTTATCTAGGTATGGTTTCAGTTGGCAGGTAGACAACTTTTCTTCCTATCATCATTTCTGTTCACAGCCTAAGACAACCCTTAGGGACAATTCTCTTCTGTACAGTTGTGCAACGATGTCCTAGATACAGGAGTTTGCATTTGTCTATTAATATATAGCTAACTTTTTTAACCACTTAGCATTCCAGTCACAGTTCCGCTTTGAAAAAATATATAACTCCAAAGGGATTCTTGTCCACTAAGAAAGTTCTTGATGACTACTGTTAGCAAGCTGAATAAACATTTCCATAAATGTTTAATCAGTCCTACTGGCTGAAATAAATTTTTGATTCACCTATAACAACCCAAAGAAAGAGTTCAGTAAAACAGATGTTTTAAACTGAAAAAACTCTTCTACCTCCTAGGATATATCTACATAAAATATTTATTTCATAAAATTATGCATCACAGTAGATATTTTTGTCTTAGTGTAGAAAGATCTGGTAGATTCAACTTAGAAAATAATCAATAAAGAACTTCTTTTATAAGTATTTAGGTAATCAACCTGTCACTTCTTTTGGTCCCTCCACTATAGTGATATCTAAGATTTTTCCAGTTAATTTTGTGCTGTAAGGGGAGTTGCCCTTATGAGTGTATCCAACTAAGACTGAAAAATTTACAAAGGGATGGAACTTTTGACTTATCATCATTGGGAAGTCAAATATTAGCATTTTTTTTTCAGCAGAGGCTTGTAGTATGTGTGCATTAAGGCACTGTCTCTCTTACCTGCTTCTTCTTGTAGCAAATGCAGCAGATGGTCAGCCCTGTGAAACTGCTGTCCATGGTTAGTAGCTCAGTCAATGAACAAAGAGAATCATTTTCTATAGACACAAACCTATAGAGACCTAATGTGTGATTTTACCCTCATTGATTCTTGCATCTAACAGATATTACTTGAGTATATTTTATACATTAGGTACTATATTAGGTGTTAGAGATGGAAATTTAAATAATACACTGCCCTTCCGTCAAGTAGCTAAAGCCTAGTGGAGGAGCATAAGAGAAAGAAACAATGGGAAGTATGCTCCCCTTTGTACATGTGCACTTCAAACTTTGGTTTTTGAAGCATCCATAAACACATTTTTGATTAACAAATATATGCTAGGCACTGAACTTGTCATGCAATCTGTTAATGAGCCTTCTAGGCATGGAATCCTCTCTTAATTAGTAATTATAATTAGGCATACAAATGGCCAATAATGTAATAGCTAATAATAATTAACACTTACTATGTGCAAAGCCCTTATCTGGATATATGTTATTTCATGTTCACAATTAACTGAAATAAATATTATTATCCTCATTTGTAGAGAAAATCCAAAACAAAAAATGTTTTAGTGACAGGCTCAAAGTCCCACAACTATTCAGTGGCAGAGCCATAATTTGATCGAGCACAAACAATTTGTCCTACATCTCACAGTTTTAACCAATTAAATTATACTGGTTCCCTGAAGACTGAAAAGAGACAGATGCCATTAATCTATATGGTAAAATTCTTAGGAAGTAGATCAATGGAATTATACTATGCTCAAACTATTTCTGTAGATTCTACTTTTGCATTACATACTGCTATTTATTTTTCCATCTTCAGGAAAACAAGATTATTTTAAGTTGGTGGCACTACTATTTGTATTTCTGATTACCACAATGAGAATGCTGAGTGCAACTAATCCTTTTATTCATTCACTCATTCATTCATTATTAAATTTTCTAGGCATATACTCCTTTTGCATGTCTTATGTTCTAAACACTGTCGTAGAACCTGTGGTAGGTGTAGCGTTAGACACAGCCCCCGTACTTGTACTTCTCAGAATTTGAAAAGAGACACAATATGTAAAGAAATCATATGTAGTCTTGCAAATTCTCTGCTAGAAGTCTATAAAAATTTCTATTAGAGGATAAAGGAGATAGTAATATATGCTTAATGGAAAGTTAGTGAAGACCTCATAGAGATGAAGACATTTAAGATGAATATTGATGGTTGAGACTAAGTAAGGAAAGAGGAAAAGGGAATGGGATATTTCCATTGGAAGTGAAATGAAAGAGTCTGCATGACTGGAGAAAGAGCAGACCGGCCAGGATGATTGGCATGTAGAGTCCTGGGAAGGCATGGTGGGAGATGAGATGGATAAAAGAGGTTAGAGCCAAATCTGGAAAAATTTAAACTTTAATTTACAAATAAATATTTTCATGTTGGGAGTTGATATCTTTTTCTGTTATCTATATCAAACACCACACCAAGTAGCTAGCTGAAAGACAGACTGAAGAAGAAGGAACAAAAGACAAATACAAGAATAGAAACACTATCCTGACATTGCTTTAGCTTTTTTCTCAACTGCATTCCTCACTTGGTCACCTCAAGGTCTACGCCAAACTTTTAACACTCTCCCCAGGCCCTACCAAGTCCATGCCACCCCCAGACATGGTATTTCTGTTTGCTAAAGCTGCTGGACTGCAATATATCAGAAATGGGTTGGCTTTTACAGTGGGGATTTATTCGCTTACAAATTTACAGTTCTAGGCCATAAAAATGTCCAAACTAAGGCATCAACAGAATGATACCTGGACTCTGAAGACAGGGCTCCTGGCATCCGGGACACCACTGTCACATGAGAAAGCACATGACTGGCATCTCTGGAACTTCGCTCCCAGGTTTCGTTGCTTTCAGATTCTGGTTCCAGTGGCTTCCTCTCTGAGCTTCTCTGGGTCCTCATTTTCCCAGGCATTTTGTCTCTAAGGTCTCTCTGGGCCTATTATGAGTTTCAACCTTTCAGAAAAGATTCCACTAAAAGGATTAAGGCCTACCTTGAATAGGCTGGGTCACTTCTCAATTGAAATAACGAAAAGTCCCCACCCACACTACAGGAATGGATGAAATGGCCTTTTCTAGGTACATAACAGCCTCAAACCAACACACATGGTCAACCGACTATGCCCCTCCTTGTTCCAGAAAAAGAAGTCATTACATGCAATCTCTCTCAACTTCCTGCTTCCAATTTTTTAAAAAATCCGGTTCTGCTTATAACTCATTATTTTGTCCTGTCTGCTGAGTTATGCCCTTGATTTCATCTCCTCTTGGCCTCACAAAGACCCTGCTCCACTGAATAATTTTTCTGTTTTATATTCACTCTTTCCCTTCAGCTTCTTTTCTTCAACCTAGTAATGGTCCTGGACTATGCCAAAGACAAAATGAAATAAAACAACAAAGTGAAAATCCTTCTTTTGATCCTTTATGTCTCCCTAATCTCTGTCCTTTCAGTCTCCTCTTAAAAGACAAACTTTTTAGAATATTTCAAAGAAACTCACTTTTATGGCTTCCTCTTCTCCCATGTTTTCCTCAATCTCTAACTGAGAAGTTAGGATTTAACACGTAATTATGGTTGCTGAATCATTATATAGATATTCTTTTTTTTTTCCAGTGTATTGGAGTAGACAGAAGGAAATACCTGAAATCTTTGAACTGTAATCCAACCACCTTGATCTCTGATAATGATGATATAGCCTTTATCTTGTGCCCTTGTGATTGTAAAAACCTTGTGACTGAACCTCACTTGTACCCATTTTATCTGCTTTTTTTGTTTGTTTGTTTGCTTGTCTTTACTTTGGAGTCTTGTAATCACTAAAGACAGCCCCTAATGTTTATTAATCAAGGGCCTTGGGTCAGCCCAGCACTAACCCGCCCCAATTTCAGAGTTATCTTGATAATCAAAGCTGGATCTCACCAAAATGGGCCCACCTGACTTAGTACCTTAGATATTAACCTATAAGTCACCTATACGTCACTATAACACTAAAAGCCATGCCCATCACCATATTAAGACCACCATTTTCTAAGATACAATCTATGACTAAGTATATGATCAATCGGTGCATGCTCAATGATTAGTTCATCTCTAATTCTATCATCTGGAGCCATTATGCTCATTATCCTAAAACCTGGCCATCTTTTAATTCTATAAAACTATCCGAATTCCTACAGTTCGGGGAGACGGCATGTGAGGCCTACAGGCCATCTGCTTCACACCTAGCAATAAGCTCGGTCTCACTTTGAAATTCCTGTGTCTCAGGAATTCGCTATTGAGCATACTGAGCAAGGATCCCCAGCCTTTGTCCAGTAACTAATCCACTACAAATTTTATCTGGGTAGACAGAGAATTTCTGTCTATCACTACCTAGAAATGAACCAAGTCTTATCTGTGAATGTCAATGGATCTTTCTCAATCACAGGTTTTCTCAGGCCTTCCGGATATTTTCACACAATTTAGTCTTTGAAACCTCTGCTACCCTCACTTCCCTAAGATTAGCCCTTGCTAGTTCTCTTTCTACTTCTATGTCTTGCAGTACAAATTCTCTCCTAGGATAGTGGACCATGTGGTACTGGTGATGATATAAATTAATACAAAGACCTCACAGGCTCTTAAACAGTGGTATACTGGAAGATGTTTAATAACTGACTGGGGATAGATAATTGGGGATAAACCTTGATTTGGAACATTTATGAATTTCTATGGTATGAATACTCACACCACATCAAAATTCAAGCTACCAGTATAAGATCACCCAGCTCACAAAATTCCTGAAAATTTAACAAATGGCTCTCGTGAACTAGTGCCAGCCATGTCCATCACAGCCCTGGCATGAGAACTTTGTTAGCTACATATCATGAGAATCAGATTTTATTTACAACTAACTTGACACAGAGAGGAATTAAAAAAGATTTTATTAGCTATAAAAGTCATACTAACTTTCCAAGCCCCCTTTCAGTCAATTCATCTCCCTCCACAAATGACTCTAAGTAGCACTGAAGTCCATTTGCATCTATTTAAGAGAAAGGAGTGTTTAATAGAAGTGAGCACGTGAGGAAAGGAGCAGCACGGTCCCTGACGTCTGTTGCAATCATCTCTCTTCCTTGAATATAAAAGCAGGCCGTGACCAAATTCCTTCCTGCCTCAGGCAAACATTACAAATACCTATTTTTGTCTCCCAGGAAGAAGTAAGCTTTCGGTGATTACTGTTACCACCTGCAGCCACACTTAGGGAATGCTTAAATGAGTTCAAATGCTAGAAAATTTTTATTCAGGAATAAAATAGCTTTAGGACCTGGCTGTTGTGGTTCAGATAGATGAAGATACACGGATTGCACAGGGAGATGCTGCACTCTTCATACAGCCTTCTTGATTCTTGTCCAAGTATTCTAGAATTGGCTCCAAAGAGTGTGGGTTCAGTTAATTCTCACTGTGTCAGCAGCATCTTAGCACAATGCCAGCTGTCTAACAAGAAAAATAAAGCTCAGAATGCACATCCAAGAAAACAAACAAATTTTTAAAAGCCAGGAAATTTAGAGGCACCCAGTCTAAAAAAAGCCCTTATACATTTCATACATATAGTAAAAAGAAAGCCCCACAAAATTTTATGTAAAAATACATTGAAAAGGAAGCACTGCACTTTTTCTTTCTTTCTTTTTTTTCCTTCTGCATGAGCAGGCACTGGGAATCGAACCCAGGTCTCTGGATTCCCAGGTCTCCAGCATGGCAGGCAAAAACTCTGCCACTGAGCCACCATGGTCTGCCTTTTATTTATTTATTTATTTATTTTAGCACTGCACTTTTAAAGAGTGTTTTAAAGCTGAATTATATGTGTACAGGCGTCCTCACCCAAAGCCATCCCCTATAAAAGTTAGCCAATAATCCACCTTATTGAAGATCAAGATACTATTAAAATAGGATACTCTATCTATAGATTGGTGCATAGGACAGAAGATTATACAAATAGAGTACAAGAACTTGACAACTAACCTTTATATTCATACCATGTATCCCATGCCAGCTTAGTTAACAAATAAATTTCACAATTTCCCCCAAATTGCAAAACTGGAATGTTTTTACTAATTAAACATTTTTTTCATTTAAGAAAGGATTGGGGGACAAACAAGAAATTTAAAACAGCAACTACAGAATCTTGTATTTCTTTTTCATCCATATTGTACCATTTTTAATGGACAAATATTCAACATTTTCTCCAACATTTGACTTGTATTTACAGAGAGTGGTGTGAAGGGTAACTCCCTATAGTTGCTCCGATGCTTTTCTCTTTACACTCCCTCGGCCACGTTGGCTTTCGTTTCTTCGTGTAATTTGTACTCTGCTTCAGCACATGTGGTCTCCAGAACAGTAGATGCTGTTCCCTGCACACACTTCCCCCTGTCCTTCAGGGTGGCTATGTGGGGAGAAATAGGGGGAGGACTGGGGAACACAGCCTCCTGTTTGCCCCTTTTCCAAGGAACAGTTTACAAGAGGGCCTGGGCACCCACACTGGATCCTTAAGAAGTCTAATGAGTGTAAACAGACCAAGGCAGCAGTGACCCCCGATGGTAACCTGATCCAGGAATTGAACTGATCCAAAGATAGCATTTGGAGCTTCTTATATGTGGATGATGAGCCAGGTTTTCCCCTCTAAGTCTATTTTAACTTGCAAAAAAATGTTTTGACCACTACTACTCATTTTCCCTTGCAGCTGTGGCAATTTGAATCCCCAGATTACATAAACTGTATGCCTTAGTTTGCCAGCACTGCTGTAACACACACCACAGAATGGTGGGTTTAAGTACCAGGAATGGTCTGTCTCACGGTTTGGAAGCTACAAGCCCCAAATCACATGATCAGCAAGTTATGCATTTCCTAATGTCTGTACTCTTCTGGTGTTGACTTTCCAATGATCCTATGTCACATGTCTCTCTGTCTCCTGTCTCTTCCCCACTCCTATTGCTGTGTCTAAATTCCTCTTGCTTAGAAGGATTCCAGACACAGTGGATTAGTGCACCTACTGATCAATTAAGTCCTCAGCTTAAGTAATATCATCTTCAAAGATCTTACATACAATGGGTTTACATTCACAGGACTAGGGGTTCAGTCTTGAACATGTCTTTGTTGGAGGCATGATTCCATCCATAACACTGTGAAAGATCTTTCACTGAGAATATAAAGAGATTACATTTGCCAGTTGGAATGTCACTTGCAATGGAAGTCAAGCATTGTTTCAATAACTCTAAGAAAGAGAAGTTTTCACAATGCCAGCTCAAAAAGTATGCAATAATTTAGTGAGTTTCCCCATTGTCTCATCTCCACCACAAGTAATTACTCCTCTATGAAAAACTACTAGGTTTAATTAAATGTTTTCCTTTTGCTACTTTTGCACATTCTATCCCAATGCATCTCAACTCTGCAGTGCCTATAAATCACTTAGTAGTGTCTTCCAAAATAAATTCTGATTTAGTAGATCTGGAGTAGAACCCGAGAATGTGCATTTCTAGGGCCCTCCCAGATGCTACTGACCCATAGATCAAA
This sequence comes from Myrmecophaga tridactyla, assembly GCA_004026745.1. Taxonomy (NCBI): domain Eukaryota; kingdom Metazoa; phylum Chordata; class Mammalia; order Pilosa; family Myrmecophagidae; genus Myrmecophaga; species Myrmecophaga tridactyla. The sequence goes on from PVIY010007983.1 coordinate 21,898, forward strand.
TGTGGTTTCGTGTTTGGTTTTTTTTTTAAGCACTTTTTTGAAATAATTTTGAATTTACAGAAAGTTAGAGGAATATTATTAAATTCCACGTATATGGATCCCTCACTATTAAATAGTTTAACACATGTTCTCTGTTTATACATATGTGTGAGTGAATTCTACATATCTGATTCATATGTGCCAACTATCCCAATGATTTACTTATAGAAAAAATAATCTGGATTGGTGCCCAATCCAGGATTACATATTGCATTTAGTTTTCAGGTCTCTTTGGTCTTTTTCAATGTGGAACACTTTTTCAGAATGTCGTGAATTTTTATGATTGGTGTTTTCAAATCATATAGAACAGATAAATTATAAAATATTTCTCAATTTGAGTTTGTGTGATGATTTCTCATTAGATTGCAGTGATGTAGTGTCCTTCTCAGTGCAGATCGAGAGTCAAATAATGTTGATTTGTCATTGCTAATGATGCTAAGATGGATTGTTTGGTTAAATTGTCTGCCAGTTTTCCTCATTATAAAGTAACTACATTTCTCTTTGCAATTAATAATTTTTTGTGAGGAGATATTTTGAAACGATGGAAATTTTGTTTTTCTCATCAAACTTTCACCCACTATTTTAACATCCGTTAACAATTATTCCTGAATTAATTATTACTGTGATGTTTGCCAAATGATGATTTCACTAGCTCCACTGTACCTTCTGCATTTGTTAGTTGGCACAATAAGGTGAACTGTTTCTTTCTCCTGCAGTTCTTTATTTATTTATTCATTTCTATCAATATGGACTCATGGATTCCCATTTTATTTGACAGATTGTAATCCATTACTACCATACATTTTCATGTTCAGTATGCATGAAACACACGTTAAGCAGCATGGTTCTACAAGTGACTTCATTTTAACAAATATTGTATTGCATTTTTAATGTGTATTTATATGCTTTTCATTTTTACTACAGCTCTCTGAGGAGAGGGACCTTGTCTTTATTCTTATATCTTTATTTCCAACATCTTACAGAATTCCTGGATTGTAGTTGTGATAAACACGTTTTGAATAGATAGAAAGCTGCAATAGTTTTCATGTGAATTACTTTTATTTTATTTGAAATGCTTTGTTGACATGCAGAGAGCAGTGCAAAGCATAAATGAACAGTCGTTGAATTGTTACAAAGTGAACACTTGTGTGAACACCACCTTGATTCAGGAAGAGACCATCGCAATACCCCCGAAACTCTCCTTTTGTGCTGCGCAGTCAGTAACCCATCCCTCCTCTCCAAAGATAAGCACTGGCGTCTACACCAGGAATTAGTTTTGCCTGGTCTTGTGCTTTATGTAAGTGAATCATTCAGTGCTTCTTTGTGTGAGTTTTTTGTACAATGTCTTATCTTATTTCTGAGATTAGTCCACACTCTTGAGTCTTAGAAGTGTTTCAGTCCATTTTTATTCTTGCACGGGGTTCCACCATATGTGTATTCATAATTATCCATAATTTATGCACATTCAGATTCCTTCTGTGTTTTGTTTTGATTTTTGCTATTGCATGTAATGGTGATATGAGCATTCTTATTTATGTCCCTTAGTGCCTATGAGCATGTATTTGTTTTGGGTATATGCCAAGCATGGAAATTCAGGGCTATAGTAGAGAAATAGATAGATGATCGATAGATAAATTGGAGATAGACAGACAGACAGACAGACAGACAGACAGATAGATAGATAGATAGCTGATAGGTAGATATTCAACATTAAGTAGAAAATGCCAGACTGTGATTGTGTAATTTACTAGCAAGTATAAGAATGCCCATTATTCCACATGCAAACCGTGATTGGAATTGACAGCATTTTATTTTTGTCTTTGGTAAAATTGTAGATATGTGGTCATAACCCTTTGACATTTTAGGCTGCATTTCCTTGATTAAAGAGGTTGGATACCTCTTCATATGTATTTCAGACTTTTAAGAATCACCTCTGGTGAAGTGCTTTCTCAAGACCTTAAGCTTTTTGTTTTTTATTGATTTATAGGAATTCTTAACATAATTTGGATATGAATTCTTTATTATTAAATATGCAGCCATCTTCTCAGCCATGCCTTGCCTCTTCACTCTATGGTGCCAACTCCATACTGTTTTAATTATTATAGCTTTAAAATAAGTCATGCTATCAGGAGAACAAATCTATCCATCTTAGGACTTCAATTAATCAATGGCATTTTTAGAATATTGAGTCTTCTAGTGTTGTATTAGATGTTATATGGTTTCACTAGATATTTGAATTTTTCCTGTTATTGCCAATTCCATAATTCATTTTTTAGCTTTACTTTATCATTGTACATTATCAATCTGCAAATAATAACAGTTTTAGTTTTTCCTTATCATTATTTATGCATTTCATTTATATTCTTGCTTCTTTTACTGGCTAGGACAATCAGATATATGGCTAAATAGAAATGGTGATAGTAAACATCTTGTTACATCCTCAGATAGAAACTTTCAGTATTTCATCCTGAAAAATAATATTTTTAGGCACAAGTTTTAGGCATAAATTTTAGGCAAAGTTTATGTACTTTGCATTTTGCCTGTAGTTTATAAACTTGTTTTTGTTTAATTTAGAAGTCGGAATGGATGTTGAATTTCATCATATTCTTTTACTACATCTATTGAAATAATTTGATTTTTCTTTTCCTATACTATTTGAAAGAATCACACTAACTGATTTTGAAATATTAAAAATGTTCTTGAAATTAACCCAAACTGGTCATTAAATGTTGTTATTTTGTATATGGCACATTCAATTTAATAATATTGTGCCATGAACGTTTGTATCTGTGTTCCTTAGTGAGATTAGTTCATAATATTTTCCTTCTAATAATATCCTCATCAGCATTTAGTGTTAACACTGCAGTGGCATCAAAATATGAATTGAGAGTGTTTCATCTTCTTTTTTTAATGCCTCCAGAGAGTTTGTATAAGATTGCCACTATTTTTGCTTTAGTTGTTTGAAAGTATTAATCAGTGAAACCACTTGTTCTTGGAGAATTCCTTGGAGGAGGATTTTTAAATTGTGGATTCTACTTCATGAATAATCATAAAAATAGTCAAATTTTCTTGTGCAAGATGTGTTAATTATATTTTTATTAAAAATTTAAGTAAATTTTCAAATTTATGCATCTAGTTCTGATAGCCTCATATATTTTTAATGTCCTTATTATCTTTAATGAAATCCCTTTTCCTTTCTTTGATCAGTCATCTAGGAGGTAATCAATTTTATTATTTATTCTAAATAACATTTTTGCTTTGTTTAACCTCTCCATTGTACATTTGTTTTTCTATTTCAATTATTTTCTAATCTTGTCTTCATTATTTTCTTTCTTTTGTTTTCCTTGGTCTTGATTTGCTGCTCTTTTAGAAACATCTTGAGATTGATGATAATGCATTGATTTTCAACCTTTCTTCTTTTCTAATATGTCTCTAAAACTATAAATTTACAACCTAATGGCTTTAGCTGTAACTTATAAGATTTATTATGTTGAATTTCGTTACTAACTAATTAAAAATGTTATCTAACCTGCATTTTGCCTTCTCTTTTGATCCATGAATTATTTAGATTGCACTGGTCAATTTCAATAATTATGCAGATTTTATAGATATGTTTTCTTTTGAATTCCTATGTTAATTGCACTGTGGTCTGAGAACATATTCTCAATAATTCTAGTCTCTAAAATTTTTTCTTATAGAGTTGCTTATTTAAAATAATATGATCTAAAACCTTTTTTGTATACTTCAAAATCTGTATTTTTCTGTTGATACATGTAATGCCATATATATTATATTTGATATTTATATATATTTTTAATGTTTATTAGTTAACCATGCTTTTCAATTAATTTACATGCTTCCTGATTATCTTTTCTTTGTATTGTCATATACAAGAGATTAGAGTGTTAAAATAAACCGAATGATTTTGAGTTTATTATATTGCTTCATACATTTTGAAGCTAAACTGTTAAATGCATACACTTTATAAATTTTATGCCTTCTTGTGAAATATCTTTTTTCTCTAGCAATGCCTTTTCACTTAAAGTCTATATTATGTGATATTAATATTGCTATATTGTTATACCAGCTTGCTTTTAATTATATTTGCATGTAAGTTTTTCCATGTTATAATATCAACCCTATATATTTTTGTAGTTTATATTTAGTCCATTTATAATTCATATAATTAATACAGACTTTAAACATACTAACTTAATATTTGATTTCTCTAGCTCATTTGATGTATATGATTTTTCTTTACTCTCTTTTGCCTCTTTTCTGGTTGATTTTTCTCTCTTGGGTTAATCAAGAACTTTTTAAAATGATTCTGTTGTTCCCTATTAGGTTTTCTACTTACTTTATTATTCTTCTACAACATTTATTCTTAATTTATTATATGGTACCTTAAGTTATTTTACCTTTTCAAGAAATAACTCATAAAACATTTTAAAACTTTTCTCTGTTATGACAGTTTAATTTTCCAATTTACTGATGTTTTAAAGTTTATTTATGATTGTGTTGTAAGAGCCCTATACATACTTTTACATATTTTCATACATATTTTGGTTACCAATTCCCTTAGATATATGATTTCCCCCATATATTCGTCTGTTCTCCTTACTGTGTTTTTATTTTCTTGATGGTGTCTTTTGATGAATGAAAGTTTTACATTTTCATGAAGTTCAAGTTATTTTGTTTCATTTGACACTCATGGTTTGGTGTCATATCTAAGAAACTATTTCCTAATTCAAGATCATGAAGACTTACTCATTGTTTTAGCTTAGAGTTTTATAATCTTAGGTCTCATATTCATGTCTATGATTCATTATTAATTAATTTTGTTCATGATATAAAGAGAGACTACAATTTCATTCTTTTTCAAATATATATCCAGTCGTCCATCACCATTTTTTGCAAAGACTGTTCCACATTAATCATCTTGTCACTGTTGTCGAAAATCAGTTGACCATCAATGTAAAACTTTATTTCTGGATGCTCAATTCTCTTTTGGTAATTTAAATGTCTACTTTTTTATGTCTCTAGCCCTCTTCTTGGTTACTGAGACTGTTTTAATAAGTTTTAAAATTACACAGTGTGAATCCTACAACTTTGTTCATTTCCAGATGTTTTGGTATTCTGAGTCTCTTACATTTCCATATTAATTTTAGGATAAGCTTGACAATTTCTGCAAAAATACAACCGGGATATTGACAGAGATTCATTGAATCCCAAGATCAATTGGATAATATTTCCATTTCGTCAATATTGAGTTTTCCTATCCATAAATGTGAGATGTCTTCCACTTATTTAGGTCTTCTTTAATTTATTCAGCAATGCTTTGTAACTTTTACTGTGCAAATATTTCACTTCTATTAAACTTATTTTTTAGACTTTTCTCTGTTATAGCCTAACAATATATGACAAAAAAGTCAAGGACCAAGGATTACAGGCAACCAACCCCAGAGTGCCATGGTCTTTGGGGAGAAAGCATCATTTTGTTGATATCTCAATTTTGAACTTTTCCTAGACCCTAAACAGTGAGCCAATAAATTCCCATTGTTAATGCCAACAATTTGTTAAGACGTGTTGTATGGTATTTGGTTTAGCAGCTGGGAAACCAAGAAATAATTATCGGTTTAGTTTTACCTTACATATTACAGTGCTTTTTTTTAGCACCACATTCACGAGCATAAATGAATGCCTTATTAATATTCATGTTATCTCATACATCACCTCCAATAAGGAGATACAACATTTTGTGACATAATATATAGAGTAGTAGTGTGTTTATGGAAATCACAGGTCCTGTCACAGTTCTCATTTCCAGAAGCATCTAGCATCTGCCAAAGGCTCAGTTACATTATAAGCACTAACAGGGAGAAAACACTCTCCAAGTTTGTAGTGCTATTCTAAGTCATACGTATATGCCCTAAACCAACAGCTAAAATATGGTACCATCTCTTGCATAAGCAAAAATATGGGTCTATGAACCAACAGGTTGGGTGGCTCCTCTTAAAATTACAACAAATACACCACAAGAAGAATTTTTGTTCCTCATAAATGTAATCTTGGACTCTGTAGGTTTTGAATTCCTAAGGCCTTAAGGGGAAAATGTGATCATGGTTCAGATGAACTAGAAACTAAAAGTTCCTTCTTGCCCTTTGAGAATCTTTCTGTCCATGAACAGGCAGAGGAAGATATCAGCTCATTGGTCACAGTGATATATCTCAGTCACCTGGAGTTCATGGATTTCTGTGACTGAGTAAAGACAAAGAAAACTAATTATGGAAGTTAGAGGATTTTCTTATGAGTCTGCCTTATGATTTCCTCGTCTGTACTGATCAATGAAAAATTACAGCAGCCCAATAAAAACCATCCCTACTAAAATAACAGTTTGGATTGCTCAATTATGTGAAGAAGTTTTGTCCAGCCGAGGTGCTGCTGGGGAACGTGGAAGATGGTGGGAGAAGTAATCTATCAATTTCAATGTATGCTACTCAAGCAGCTAAAAGGTTGATAATATATCAGCTATGTCCTATGCCAATTACTTTTAACTTTTCATAGTTTTCCTACTTTACATAAAGAACACTGATGATAGCTAGCAGCATGGGTTTTAGATGAGAGTTGGTTTAAATCACCCAAATAGCTGCTTGGATTTTGTGTCTCCCCTGTGTTGGGGACATGACTTTTTTACCCAGACTACAAGAAGGAGTTCTGTGGGGCAAAAGGATGCATTCTGCTGCATATTATCTTTTTGTCTCTAGACCCTTTATGCCCTCTTCATTGTACTATGGTATTGAAAGATGACTTCAGTATGCTTAACTAAGGTCCCCTTTTCCTCCTTTCTGGTTGAATTCAGCAATTAGGAGACACTGACTAGAGAATGGAAATCATGGGGAGAGTGAGATTTAACTAATTGTCCCAATTCCTCTCTGTCAGGTCACTGGACACTGACTGTATTCCTTGTCTAAAGACCACAGCTACTGTGAGAGAATCTTCTTTTACAGCTACTCTGCTCAGGTTCTGGTGAAAATTTTCTTCCCTTTCCCCTTCAGGTCTGGTGTTTACAACAGAAATGTTTGCTGCTGCTGCCATTATCCATCGTTGGTTTTCCTACACCTTATCCTCATTAGAAGAAGTTCCTTTCATTAATCTATTCTGACATTACCTAGTTCAAATATTCCGTGTTGTTCTAGCCAGGGCCCTGACTGATTCAGTGGATCTGCTACTACCTAATTCTCTGAATTTTTGATATTGTGAAAATGTCTTTGTTTCTCTTTTATTTTTCTATGGGGGAATGTTGGGAAGTCATCACTTCACCATGGAAAGATATTCATCCCCATAATCTTAACTATTTTATTTTTAAATTGCTGCCACAATTTTCTAATGGCTTTAAAAATAAGATTTTTGCAATTTATTGGGCTTTAACTAGTTGTTACAGTGGAAATGTGTTGGCCTGCTGGGATGTGATGCAGCTTACCTGAAGGTGGATGTTCCAGCCCATTACTTTTTAAAAACATTTTATTTTGAAATACTTTCAAAGTTACAAGACAGATACAAAAATAATAAAAGCGTAGTGCAAAGAACTCCAGCACATCCATATCCCCTGCCAGATGCCAAGATTCACCAATTTTAACATTTTGCCACATTTGAAGTATCATTATCTGTCTGTCTATCTCTATCTCTATCTGTCTATCTATTTATCTATCTATCTATCTGTCTGTCTGTCTGTCTATCTCTATCTATCTATCTATCCATCCATCCATCAATCCATTTTTTGAACAAATGAGAAGCTTGTATACATCGAGGTCCCTGAATACTTAATACTGCCAGGTGCACATCCTAAGAGAAAACACATTCACTTATAACCACATCAAGTGCAATTACCAAGTTATAGAAATGTAACATTAAATGTACATATAAAGCTTATAGTCTATATTCCAATTTTTTCATATGCACCAATAATGGTTTTAGGCCTTTCTTTCTACCAGGCTATGTCCCACCGAGGATTATGTATTGCATTTGTCATTGTCTCTTTAGTTGCTCTTTCTTTTTTAATTGTGAAAAAAATATGTAATAATAAATTTTTCCACCTCAGCCATTCCCAAGCACACCATTTAATGGGATTAGTCACATTCACAATAATGTAGCACGCTCATCACCTTCCAGTGCTCAAACTTTCCCATCTCCACAACAGAACCATTCACTCATGATGCATTAACCTCCCATTCCCCCTGCCTCCCACCCCTGGAAATCTGCCCTTTAATTTCTGTCTCGATGAGCTTGCATATTCTCTCATATTTTCTTTGCAGTTATCAAGGGTTAAATTTACCATCCTGAATGTAGAACAATCTTTTTTGCTTTGCTGCAAACTTAATTTCAACAGTATACACAAACTATGTTTCCATATCCCTCCATCCCACAACTTTTATATAATTCTTGTCACCAATTATATTTATACTATGAATCACAGATCACTGATTTATCATTGCATTTTATGCATTTGCCTTTTAGATACTGTAGGAAGTAAAACATGGTGTTACAAATTAAAAATACCCTCACTAAGAATCTTTATTTCTTTGTGTGGCTTCAATCTATTGACTATTGTCTATTTCTTTCAACTACAGAACTTTCTTTAGCATTTCTTGTAGGGCCAGTCTGGTGGTGATAAACTCCTTCAGCTTTTGTTTACCTGGGAACGTCTTAATCTCTCCTTCATGTGTGTCATTCCACTGCCTTCCTGCCTCCATGGTTTTTGGTGAAGAATTGTTACTTAATCTTACTGAGACCCCCTTGTACATGACATATTGTTTCTGTCTTGAAGATTTCAGGATTTTCTTTTTATCTTTAGCATTGCACAATTGATTATAATATACTACAGTGTGGGTCTATTTGGGTTTATCTTGTTTGGAGTTCACAGATTGTCTTGGATGCATGTATTCAAGTGTTTCATTAAATTTTGAAAAGTTTTCAGCCATCGTTTCTTTGAATATTCTCCTTTTCCCTTTCTTTTTCTTCTCATTCTGGGACTCTCACAATGTGGGATGATTTATGATGTCCCACAGGTTCCTCAGACTCTGTCTACCTTTCATCATTTGTTTTTCTATCCATTCCTCAGACTGAAAGATTTCTTTCTTCTGCTAGCTTGAATATGCTGTTGATCAACTTCAGGATTTTTTTTATTATTATTTATGTTACTGTCACTTTCAGCTCTATTTAATTTCTTTTCATACTTTCCATCCCTCTCTCAATATTTTCTTTGTGTCCATCTATTGTTTTCCTGATTTCCCTTTATTCTTTCCATGATTTCCTTTCATTTTTTGAGCCTATTTTTTAAAGTCTTTATCTGGTATTTCCCAGATCTGGTCCTCTTCATTGCTGATTTTTAATGTTTTAATCTTCCCCTTTGCTTAGGCTTCCTGTTTCTTTGAATGATTTTTGGAACCTGGACATTTTGATACTTTAATGTGTTATTGCTAGAAATTAGACTCCCTGGCATGTATTGCTTACATTTGTATCCAGCTAGTATTATTACATAGCTTTCCTTGAACGCCAGGATCAAATAAAAAATAAAATAAAATAATAAAATACCTTTTGCAATCTTTGCAGATTGACCTGTGTAAGTTCTCTCCTTTGAGATTTATCACTCAAGACCAAAACATAGGGCCCTCCCTGATCCTTTTTACCAATGTCTTGCCTTGGGCATAGGCCATGGCCCTATGAATTCCCTCATTTACCTGGCTCCAAATGTCCCCTCTTGGCTAGGAAACAGTTTCCTCTTTGTCCTAGTAACTGCACTCTATGTCCTACAAGCAGTCATTCCTTGCCTCAGGCAGCACAGTTCTACTTCTCTACCATGGCCTTCTGTAGGCCAGAACTCAGGAGAGCTGAGTGCACTTTCTTCTCTTGTAAGGCAGATTCTAAGGCAGGAGTCCTCAAGCTACTACCACACAGATTGAGTGCGACATACCAGCTCATAACATGTGAACTAGGTTTTCCTCTGCTCCCTTCCATACTGGTATCAGAGATCCACACTGAGAGCGTGGCCACCTCCACACAGCCAGTGAGGGAATGGGGAGGGCCCTGCCAGGGTACCAGGAGAAACTACCACTTTAAATACCATTTTTTTAAATTTGATGCTTCCTTTTTACTGCAGTCCTTTAAGTGCCTTCTTGAGCTTTGAGAAAGATGTTTCTGCTCATTCTTGGTTATTCAGACCTTCTGTGGGGACATAGAACCCTGAAATGTCTCACTTCACCACCTTGATCCCTAATCCCTTACTTTTTTCCTTTAATTCCAATTTTATTGAGATACATTATATATTCACATACCATACAATTACCCAAAGTGTACAATCAGTAGTTCACAGTCTCATCATATAGCTGTGCATTTGTCACAACAATCAATTTGTTAATATTTTCATTACTCCAAAGGAAATAAAAGAAAAAAAGTAAAAATAAAAGTGAAAAAGAAAACCCAAAAATCCCATTCCCTCCCTCACCCCTAGTTTTATCTATTTTTGTTGTTTTCTTTTCTTACTCATCTGTCTATACACTGGATAAAAGGAGTGTAAGTCACAAGGTTTTCACAATCACGTGATCATGCCTTAAAAGCGCTACAGTTATTCAATCATCTCCAAGAATCAGGGTTATTGGATTCAGCTCAACAGTTTCAGGTATTTCCCTCTAACTACTCCAACATACCAAAAATCTGAAAGGGATATATATATATACATGCATACATACATACACACACACACACACATACATATATATATTATGTATATACACTGCTTAAGAATCATTTCCAGAGTGACCACTTGACTCTATCTGAAATCTCTGAGCCACTGAAACTTTATTTCTTTTCATTTCTCTTCCCCCTTTTGGTCAAGGAGTCTTTCTCAATCCCATAGCTCATCTAGGGAATTATGTCCTACATTGCCGGGGAGATTTACACCCCTGGGACTCATGTCTCACATAGGGGGAAGGCAGTATGCTCATATGTAGAGTTAGCTTAGAGAGAGAGGCCACATCGAGACAATAGGAGAGATTCTCTGGATTTGACTCTTAGGCATAACTGTAAGTAGGCTTAGCTTCTCCTTTGCAGGAATAAGTTTCATAAGTGCAAGCCCCAAGATCAAGATCAAATTGGCAGTCCCCAATGATTGTGAGAATACCAGGTCTTCCCCAGGTGGGGAAGTTTAATATTTCCACCTTTTTCCCAGTTCAAGTTTCCATGTAATTATGGTGTTCAAATAAGCTGGCCATACAAGTTAGATTAGATAGCATGCAACAGAAAATATAAATTTTGCTCTGCATAAACATCTCTTCCTTTGGGCTCACGCAACTGAAGTTTAAAATGCTGTCAATGTTATCCTTTACCCTTTAGTCAGATTTACCTTGGTCCTTTCCGGATCAGCTTCATTCATATCTCTAATTGAAATCTTCTCACTTTTTCAGTGTTTTTAACAGTTGCTCTATGGGGTAATGCTGACTTTCATAGTTGCAGTACTCCAGCTCTGAGTGTCAGATGTCACACAAATACCCCAGTTCGAGGAAACGACCAGGTAATACACAAAGAGCTCAGCATCTCAGAATTTAGAAATAGCAGTTACAACTCCAGAATAGATGTGACTAACTCCAAAATAGATGTGACTCCATTACCTTTTAACTAGCTGTCTTGCTTATATTGCTTTGCTCCATATACATAAAATCTTCATGAAGTAAAAAAGGAATTTAATATTGTTTTGGCAGCACTACATTTTCTAGCTGATTTATATTGTTATATTATTAATTAGAGAAGAAAACAACCCAGAAGATACAGAAAAGCTCCTTTGTGATTTATGAGGGAATGTATGGTTATACATTATCAACGAGTAATATTTAAGCGATTATCTGCAGTTGTCTGATTTTACTGCATGACTGCCTTAACCTCTAAGAACATTAACATAGACAATAGCAGGATTGTATTCCAAAAGATCTGGGAGAAATTCCAATTAACGGAATGACCTAGATCATATGTATTATTAGATGAATTAAGTGCTCTTATTTATGCAGTTGTCCATGCAATTTTGCTTATGTGATGATGCACAGTTACCAAGAACTTTCTTCCAAAAATACATTCATAAGGCTATTTTCTTAGCCTTTAAATACATAAATTGCTTTAAGGCCAGTCTTCTCATATCCACAAAATAGTTGAGTAAGGGACTGAGGATATTTCTGTTGAAGTTCACATAGTACAGTGACTAGGGACATAGTTCTTGGTCTCAAGCATATATGTATTTGGAATCACAGCTCTCCTTTTTAATAGCTTTGTGAATTTGATCATTTACTTCAACCTTTTGTCTCTTAGTTTTAAAATGGTGATAATACTTGCATCTTATTTTCATTGTGAATGTTATTGGATATATCACACATATGCACACACTCAGATACGTGTGCTTAGACAATGGAAATGAAGCTTTAGTCCTAATACTCCAACTTAAAAAAAATGTTTTATATAAATCAAAATCTCTACAGTTCAACCTGTCTTCAACCTATTTCCACCTGATTCTGCACACATTCCCACTCCTTTCTCCAGGGTACTAATTAAGTGTTGTATTAGAATGAGGTGCCAAGTCTTTCATATTAATCTACGCTGGAATTAGTGCTAACTGTGGACGTCATCTCACGTCTCACTTTCCGTCTAGACCTTCTTTTCTCCCCCTTTCCTTCACACCTTCCCAGTCTTCTTTACCTCTCCTAATTTCTCAATTTCTATGTCTCTCTCACTCTGCTAATCTCTAAGCTACCTGGCGTCTGCTCTCCTATGCCACTGGGGGGGGGGGGCGGAGTATTGCTTTATACTTTCTTTTCTCTGATATGTAGTCTTCCTTATACCTCCCGTACCATGATTGCAATGAAAATTTTCATGAAAAATATGTCTCCCAGGAGGCAGATGAACAGTGTAGGACAGACATCCTCTGCCTCTGAAAAGCATGACTGTTTTGATGATAATTTCCTCCTGATATTCAGCTTCATGGTACAGTCTATATGTTTGTGCATGTATCTGTGCTCATTCCCCATAAGCCAGAATATTTTATCACCCTCCTTTATGACTGAAAAACAACATATATATATGAAGAGTATTCTAAAAATCTTTTTTTTTCAAATCCTCAGCATTGAAGGCTCTTAACATAAGAATTAAGAATGAATTTTTCTTTCTTTCTCTTTAGATTTCCTTTAAATTCTTTCTACCCCTTGATTAGTAGATGACACAGTTCTAAATAAGTGACCAAGGGAAAGACTAGGCATTTTATATATATATGGAATAAGCATTATATAATTATAAATTCTAACCAACCTACATGTTTAGCACAGCCCTTGACATGCAAAACAGCAATAAACATATGGTGGCCAGAAGCATTAATAGTTCTGATTCTACCTCTGATCATTGTAATAGCAGTTCTTGACTCATGTGATGAGAACCTGAATAAGAGCTTCAAACTTTCTGACTTCCCCAGAAGGGATGTAAAAGGGACCCCTGCTCTCTGGGAATTTATCATGTAGTAAAGAGGGCATGGATGCATTCTGCTATGGAATGTATCCTTCAAACACATCCCTCTACTAATAACTCCCACTGTTGGGTGGTCCCTACTTGGCCTAATGAGAAGAAGTACCTAAATAGAGTCTGTTATGAATAATATAACCCTTTGATTATTGTTCAATAGTTCAGAAATTGTGAAACATATTTTGTCAAGGGTATCATTCACACTGAAAAGTCCATGAAGCACACTTGTGCACTCAATGAGTAATTTTAAAGCAAATGCTCAAGGCACATCTTCTTTAATTAAGAAATTGAACATCACCAGTAGCCCCAAGATATCGGCTGTGTCTCATGCCTCTCCCATCCCCTCTAAATAAACATAATTCAGAGTTTTATATAATCACTCCCTTGTTCTTCTTTTTGGGCATAGCATCTTTTAGGAGCATCCTTGTTTTTTTTTATATGAATGGAGTCTATCATATTTCTTTTTCTGAGTCTTGCTTCTTTTCAGCTTTAGGCTTATAAAAAAAATGTTGCTGTGGGTAGTGGTTGCCATTCATTTTCAGTGCTTTATAACATTCCTGTGTTTAAATATACTCAAACTTTCATTGCCATTCTGCTGTGAATGGGCAATTGGGTTGTTCCCTTTTGGTAGATATTGCAAACAGTGCTGTTGAAAATATTTTTCACTTTATCTCATGAGCACAGTGCAAATCCACAGGTGTGTTAGGAGGCCTTTGTTTTCAGGATCAGAAAAAGCTCTCAAGACAAAATTGGCTTTGAGGAGTAATGCTTAACCTTTATGGGATCTATGTTTCCTAAAACCACCTTATTAATATTCTGGTGCTTTAAAAAAATTTCATCCATATTCCATTCAATGTTGTAATTATCCGCAGTGAGAGGGACTAAATGATCATGTCGATATTAATTGAATAAAAATTCTCTTAGGTATTACATTCAGTTTTTATTTTTACCATAACTTTGATCATAGTGCACTCCCAATATTATATCTCACTTTTTAATCTCAACATTGTCTATTAAGTTCCTATTGCTTTAAAATGGCCATAAATTTAGTGTCTGAGAACAGTACACATTTATCATCCCACAGTTTCCACTTCTGAGTTTGGGTGCAGTTACACTGGGTGTTGTCTCCAAGGTATCACAAGGTTACAACAGAGGTGTCAGTTGTGTTCTCATCTGGTGGCTTCACTAGAAAATGAGCCCCTTCTGAGCTCCCTCAGGTTGTTGGCAAAATTAATTTCCTGGCTGCTGTACAATCATGGCAGCTTGCTTCTTCAGAGCCATCAAGAGGGAAAGACAGTATCTTTGCTGCTTGGAGTCTTTAAGGTCAGAGAAAGTCTGGGATGTCTCTTCAATGACTCACCTGTAAGGTCATGTACCTCAGGATAGTCTCCTTTTTATTAAATCAGAGCTGACTGATTATGGAGCTTAATTACATCTGAAAAATCCCCTTACCTTTGTTATATTCTATTAGTTAGGATCAAGTTGCAGGTTTTGTCTGCATTCAACAGGACAATTATACAAGGATAAGGACACCAGGGAGCAGGAAACCTGGATAGCATCTTAGAATTGTGCTAATCACACATTGTCACTCATGATTTCCTGCTGTTTTTAACTATAATAAGGTAAATATATGGTGAATGGATGATATGAAAAGGGGAATGGTGGGAAAAGGTCAAAAAAATCTTTAAAATGTTGTTGCATTTATTATTTACTTTCTCTGTTTAAAATAGCAACATTTTTAAACATTTAAAAATGGAACATTTTTAAGTAGTGACCAGAAAAATTGTGGTTTATTATGAAATATAATACATATAAATATACATCTATAACTTTATATGTAAAGTATCAAGGGAAATAATGAAATGAATCCTGACACATTGACACTCAAATTCATAGACAGCATTTGACCAATTGGGCCAACCACTGAATTTTGTTTTTACTTTTTTTTTAATTTCTAACTTTTTAAATTGTATAATATAACATATATATATATATATATATATATATATAAAGCAATAGTTTTCAAAGCACTCTTCAACAAGGAGTTACAGAACTGATCCTAGAGTTTGTCATGGGCTACCATACCATCATCTCAGATTTTTTCTTCGAACTGCTACACAACACTGGAGGCTAGAAGGAATAAATATATTTTTTATCATCATAATTGACCTTTGTTTTCTTTTTTGTGAAAAATAATGTATGTACAAAGAAGCAATAAATTTCAACACACATTGCAACAATTAGTGGTAGAACAGATTTCAGAGTTATCATGGGTTACAATTCCACAAATTTAGGATTTTACTTCTAGCTGCTCTAAGTCTCTCTCATTTTTTAAACTATCTTTTTTATTGTACAGTATAACATATATACAAGGCAAAGAAATAAAAAGGCAATAGTTTTCAAAGCACTCTTCATCACAGTTACATCACAGATCCCACAGTTTGTCATGGGCTACCATACGATCCTTTCATATTTTTCCTTCCAGCTGCTCCAGAATATAGGAGGCTAGAGGGCTTAAATATTTTTTTTAACATCACAATAGACTTTTTTCCCTCTTTTTTTTGTGAAAAATAGCATATATACAAAAAAACTATAAATCCTAAAGTACAGCACCACAATTAGTTGTAGAACAGATTTCAGAGTTTGTTGTGGGTTACAATTTCACAATTTTAGGCTTTTACTTCTAGCTGTTCTGAGATACTGTAGACTAAAAGAGGTATCAGTTTAATGATTCAGCATTCATATTCATTTGTTAAGTCCTATCTTTTCTGTATAACTCCACCATCACCTTTGATCTTTCCATCCCTCTCTTTAGGGGTGTTTGGGTTATGGCAATTCTAAATGTTT
Organism: Myrmecophaga tridactyla; assembly: GCA_004026745.1. Lineage (NCBI taxonomy): Eukaryota > Metazoa > Chordata > Mammalia > Pilosa > Myrmecophagidae > Myrmecophaga > Myrmecophaga tridactyla. The sequence goes on from PVIY010007983.1 coordinate 38,332, forward strand.
CATATTGGAAGGGTCTATCAATAATATGGGATAGGGAGATGGATCTATCTGATGTTCTGGAGAGGCTGGGCTAGGTTTCAGAACTTATCTGGACCAGGGACCCATCTGGAAGTCGTAGGTTTCTGGAAAGTTACTCTAGTGCCTGGAACCCTTGTAGAATCTTATATATTCCCCTAGGTGTTCCTTAGGATTGGCTGGAATGGTCCTGGGTGGGAGTTGGCAGGTTATGATAGTAGTAATGTCTTATTGAAGCTTGTGTAAGAGTAATCTGCAGAGCAGCCTCTTGTTTCTATTTGAACTCTCTCTGCCACTGATATTTATTAGTTACACTTCTTTTCCCCCTTTTGGTCAGTGTTTTTACTTTTTTAAAAAACTTTTTTGCTTTACTTTTCTATATAGTTTTGTCATGTGAATGTATTCTTGAACATATATTTTGCATGTTTTGAACTTTATAAAAGTGGGTTCACATAGTATACATTCTGTGACTTGCTTTTTTGTCTCAACATTATACTTTTAAGATTCTTGCATGCTTTTGCATAAAGCTGGAGTATACTTACTTTCACTGTTTGATAGCCTTCCATTGTATGAATGTACCACAAATGCATTCATGCATTCTCCTGAGATGGACATGAAGTTGCTACCCCCCTTTTTTCTTTTTTGCTATTAGAACTAATGATGTCCTGAACATTCATTTTTACATATTTCCTGATGCACATGTACAATAGATTCTTTTAGATATTACCTATGAATGGAATTGTTGGGTTGTAGAGTTCGTACAGTTTCAAATTTATTAGACAATAACGAATAGTTTTCTAAAGTGGTTGTATCTATTTAGATTTCTACAATAAAACTATGTTTCATACTATAAAATGTTTCCACGTTAAAAATATATTATCACCTTCAATTTCATCACTCAGTGGTAACCACTGATAACTGACATTTTTCTGTACATATGTGTGTGTGTGTGCTGGTGTGTGTAAATGCATAAAACATACATATAATTATATTTGTTTTATTAAAATGGAATTATAAAATAAAAATACATAATAATGAAAAAAATTCTCCTAAATTTAGATACCAAAGTGCTGTCAAGGAATTTAAAATAACAAAGGCCTGTTGTCAGCAAACTAGCCATATCTATCATAGACTTCAGGGATTGTAAGATCACAAATTTTAATACCAGTGTCTTGTTTATCACATATTCTCCCCAGTCCTGATTTAAGCAGCACAGATACCATCAAAAAATAGATTAGCCCAAGCCAAAAAAATAGATTATTCCAAGCCAAACTCATTATCTCTCCTCCATCCAAACCTCTTTTTCTTTCTATAGTCTCTAAGTAATGTTTCCAATTCACTTAATTAAGCAAATTAAGGAAGTAAGCCAACACTTGCACTTATCCCACATGCAATCAATAAACAAATAAGAAATATATTTTATATCAAATGTTCATTAAGTCAGGGAATATCTGTAATTGGGCCAATGCTTAATTTCTAGAATATTTCCTTGTTTAGTTTAAAATGAACTTTCCTATTTAACTTTGTCAAGCAATTCCGCAGGAATTGACTGAATAGTGCCTGCCAGCTGTACATGATAGATGCATGCTAAATACGTTTACTCACTTTGATCATCATACAATATTTGTTTGGAGCAATAATGTGAGTTTTATTACAGCCAAGAGCAATTTATGTCAAAGCTCTCCCAATTAATAGACAATTTTTATGGTCATAAGACTCATTGCTAACACATATGAATTCATATTAAAGGAATTCAAGTTAATTTTAATGTTTTTTTATTTTACTTTATAGAAAGTGTTGGCTAAATGTTTAAAAATATTAAAATATCCATAGGCACACAAACTTGAAAGCATGATATGTTTCTAGTAATTTCAGCATATTCATATTGCCTCCAGTTGCAGTTGGTCTGGCTGTAACAGAAACCATCAAAAGCAGTTGCTTAAATGGAAGGTCATCTAGGGCTGGTAGAGCCAATCTATGTTACTCGAGAATGCCTCCATCATCCCAGCTGACTCCCATCTCCAAGGGACCTCAGTGGCCACATTGGCTGCTGGAGTTCCAGGAACCATATCCAAATTATAGTTCAGAGGAAAGCAGACAAACAAAGGGCAAAGAGGACTCATCCCATTTAAATCCTCTTTTATTATGCAGCCTTCTCTGAATTGCTTCTCAACCTTTTCACTTATATTTCATTGGAAGTAAATGATACGTGATGGCACCTGAAGAAAAGGCTATAAAATAAAATCCTCATTCTGGTAAACAATATGCCAGGTAAAAATAGGGATTCTGTTACTGTTTAATTTCCATCTGCTAAAATATATACTATGTAATAGAATGTCCTAAACAATGAGAATTATGTATTGGCTCACAGTTTTGAGGCTAGGAGAAATCTAAAATAAAGGTGTCAGCGAGGCAGTGCTGTCTCTTAGATGTCTGTGTCTGTGGCTTCTCTGTCACATGGGAATGTTTGTGGAGATGCTTTCTCTTTTCTTCTCTGGGTTCCATTTGCTTCTCTTTTCTTCTCTGGGTTCCACTGACTTCTAACTTCTCTGTCACCTGGGAATGTTCGTGAGGGTGCTTTCTCTTTTCTTCTCTGGGTTCCCATGGCTTTTCTCTATCAATGTCTGAATTTCATCCCGCATTTAAGGACTTCCAGGAATTGAGATTAAATCCATACCTATTTCAGTTGGCCATACCTTAACTGAGGCAACATCTTCAAGAGATCCTACATAAAATGAGTACATTCTCACCAGATTGTAGAACAAGACCAAGAAATACCCAAACTGGGATACACAATTCAAACCATCACAGTTACTTACTAAGGGAAGAATGGGTACTGAAAGGTTACTAGTTTACACTAACTTACACTAACACATGCACACACATTCACACAGATCCATGTTTGGATTTTTGTGTGTACATTAAAAAATATGTGATTATTTATACTGCTTTTTCACTAAGACGTCTAAATTTTTATTCTTCATGCATCACAAGAAAACGTTTTAATGACTTCTTTAAAAATTCACAGAATTGATATAATATTCTTCACCCTGAAATTGATAATAGGTTGTTCCCATGTTGTTTTTGTTTGCTTTATGGCTGCTGTGAGGGCTGCTGCTGCTGATTCTACTTATGGGGCCCTTATTATGGGCCAGGCATTTTGTTAAATAGTTTAGACGAATGCTAGGTGGATAATATTGGCTCCTCTTGCTCCTATCTTAGGCATGCACCAGCAGTGTTCAGCATTTGATGGTACCACAAATCTGGATCCCAGAAGCATTTATAAATTATGCAAATCTTACTTTCATTTTTCTTCATAAGCGTAAGAGGAGATTTTACTGCCCAAGATACAATAAAATGTCCCATAATGCTCCGAATCCATCACTTTCCTCCCAACTCAAGGTTGCTGAGCTAATCAGTTCTCTAGTTTGTTAGTGTGCTGCTGATGATGAGCTTTTTCCTTTCTCTTTCTCTCTGGTTACTCTGCTCTCCAGCCTCCAGGACCTTTTTAATTTCAGAGGGTACCCAATTCTAAATGCTCACGCCATCTGGTAGTGACTGAGGAGATCTCTTCATTGTATCCTCACTAGCACTGTTATAATGTTTTAAAATTATAATTGTTATTATAAAATTGTATGTTATTTACATTTCATTTATCATTGACTTTGAACACTTTCTCAGCATCTTGCTAAAACTTGCTAACGTTGTCATTCCATCTTCATTCACTCAATAAATGTTATGAAGAAACTATTGTAAGCCATGTTTTCCTCTAGGTGTTGGGGATACAGCTTTTAATAAAAGAGAGACGTCCTTGCTCTGGTCAAGCTTACATTTACTTGGTGGAGTCAGAAGATAAACAAGAACAATAAATTAAATGTATAGAAGATATGCCATGGTTATTGCTATGGAAGAAAACAAAGTAGGGAAGATTTATAGTAATTGTGAGGATGGGGGTTACGATTTGAATAAGTTGGTCAGGGTACGCCTCTCTCAGAAAGGGCTGGAGGAAGTTGATGAATTGATTTTTCACACATGTAGAAAGCTGGGTGATGCGAATCAAGCAAAAATGAAAAAGAGTGCAAAGGCTTTACTGATAGCTTACAAAAGTGTTTGAGGATGAGCAAAAGTGCCAGCGTGATTTGAGTGGCGTGAACAAGGGTGAGAGTATTATTGAAGTCAGAGAAGCAATGGCAAACAGACCATGTTAAAATCTTGGGAATTGTAAGGACCTGGATGTTTTCTTCAAGTGAGATGGGAAGCCAGTAGAGTCTTCGATATGCCTTATCTGTTTTCACTATCTCTCTGGCTACTGGGTGGAAAATCATCTGAGGTTCCTCATGGGTAGAGGTAGGGTGACTGGTTAGGAAGCTGTTGCTGTATAATCCAGGTGGAAGGTGATGAAGGGTAAGCAGTGAATATGTTGCCGTCTTGCGTATATATTTTTCTGTAAAATCTACCCAATTGCTAATGGACTGGATTTGGTATATGACATAAAGAGAGAAAGCATGGATAATTTCAAGTTTTTTGGTTTGGGCTTTAGAAAGAATTTTTAACCTTTAACATGAGGAAACATTCTACAGGAGGAACCAGCAGATATAAGAGATTAGAAACTCAGTTTGGGATATTTTACTTTTGAGATAATTAAAGATCCAAGTGGAGTGGACAAGTCACCAGTTAGATATGGAAAAGGAGTGGTCCAAGCTTGTATGAATCAATGTTTGTAACCTTTACCTATTCATCCACTATAGTCGTGACTTTTCTTATAAATGGGCATGGATTCTTTAGATGTAGTGTTGTTTTTCTCTTTTTCATAGTTTTGTAAATTGCCCTCCACTGTTGCTTGACTTTTAGTCCTGGTTATATTCTATTTGATATATAAGCATTTAAAAATTTGTGTAATCAGATGTATTTTTCTGCATTATTTATTCTATCACTTCTACTCTTGGTAATGTGACCTCATTAAATTTTGTTTGGTTTTTATGATTTTTTTAATAAAAAAATTTATTCAATCAATTCAGATCATTTTTATATGAGGTTACCTGAATTTTTCAAAAGCAATAACTTAGCACCAAAAATTATGAATTAAGCTTCCTGAATCTATTTTTAATGCTTCCTTTTCCAAATAATAAATTATAATAGAATATCTCAGTACTGACTCTGATCCTACATTGATCTGACTATGTATATCTCTGTACAAATATCTCCGTTTTATTTGTTATGGGTTTACCCTTGTTATATTTGCTATGGCTTTATATTATTTTCCTCTAGTTGAAATTTTTACTTAGGCTTGTATTGAAATTACACCGAAACAAGTTTAAGCAAAATTCTCCAGTTTGCTTCTTTTACTCTGAGGCCATGATCCTCTGTACTGGCAGATATTTAAAATGTAGGAATTTAAAAGAGTATCAGATGCCTTGTATGCTTATTTGGCAGAATATAGAAAATAAACCACAAGATTTAGTTCTTAATGAACACTCAACACTTACAGATGCAAAGCCTTTCCCAATTCTATCATCATAGCCATTATCCCTGCCCATTATGCTTAATAACGTATGCTTATACTTATATGCGTATGTCATATATTTGCAAAACATAGTTATTTTTTATATATGATACTTTTATGTTACATTACAGTACATGATGCATAAAGAGCCAGCACAGGGACTTTGGAATTTCACAAAGAACTCTATAGACAAAACTTCCACTCCTGGAACTGATGGTTTTATATTCTAACTATCTATCTTTGGTTTCTCCTTCTACACTTTTTATTACACACAGACAGCTAACAGGCAGACATGCATGCAGCATGCACACACATATATGGAAATTCTGCCCAAATGGCTTTTGCCTTATGATTTGGGCATGTTTCCATGAACAGCCTCCATCAAAGTATGTAAATACCTTCTTTTAATGCAAGATTCCATTATTTGCATGTTCCAAAGCCGTTATCTTTCCTCTCTACCCATATATTTTTTTCACTGTTTTTTCTCTGTCCTAAATTCTGGAAATGTTTTTTAGGTTAATAACTCATTCTGTTTACAGCTTCACAATATCTTCATGATGCTTTTAGTTTTTACTTATCTCTTCTTGTCTTGGCTTGCTTTTGACAAATTTCCTCACTATTATGATCTTTTTAAAGGAGGAAATATCTTCCAGAGCATGAATCTGGTACTTTCTAAATTTGTCTTTTATCTCTACCAAAACTCTAAATAAAGGTATTTTGCTAAAGCCTTTAGGCCAATAATCAGCAAACTTTTTCAGTAAAGGGCTGGATATTAAATATTTCAGGCTTCGGCATCCGTACAGTCTCTTGCAAATATTCAACTCTGAAGTGGCAACATTAAAGCAGAGACAATAAGTAGACAAATGGGCATTGCTGGACCCTGTCCTTGAGGACCAGATGGTTTATTGAGCCCTGCACAGTCTGGTCCTCTCTTATTATAATGGACATTTCCCCATGTGTCTCTTCTTTTTTTTTTCTTTTTTTCTCTCATGTGTTTATCATGGATGTGTTGAATTGGCTCCAGTTATACTATGGATAAATTTTGTATGAATCAATGTTTGTAACCTTTACCTATAATCTACAGAAGGTTATACCAACATAGATATTGCTAGAATGAACTTCTTAAATCTGAAGTTGAAGTGCGGTGATATGCTCAAAATTTAGCCCTGGGCTTTGGAATCTATCTTGTAAATATTAATCTGTGGCAGCCCTCTTTGAGATGAGGATAATTTTATTCCATTCCTCCCTTCCCACTTTGTTTTTCTACTATGTCCTAGTATATCTATCTTTTCATATTTTATTTTTAAATGTTTTTTATTGTTATAACATATATACAAAGAACAGAAAAAAAATTATGATTTTCAAAGTACATTTCAACAAGTAGTTACAGAACAGATTTCAGAATTTGTTGTAGGTTACCATTCCACTATTTCAGATTATTCCTTCTAGCTGCTCCAAAACATTGGAGGCTAGAAGAAATATATATTTTTTCTTTTTTTGTGAAAAATAACATAAATATAAAAAAGCAATGAATTTCAAAGCACAGCACAATTAGTTGTAGAATAGATTTCAGAGTTTAGTATGAGTTACAATTCCACAATTTTAGGTTTTCACTTCTGGCTGCTCTAAGCTACTGGAGACTAAAAGAAATATCAATTTAATGATTCAGCAATCATATTCATTTATTAAACCCTACCTTCTCTGCATAACTCCACCATCACCTTTGATCTTTCTGTCACACTCTTTAGAAATATTTGGGCTATGGCCATTCTAACTTTTTCGTGTTGAAAGGGGCTGTCAATAATATGTGGTAGGGAGATGGAACAAGCTGATGTTCTGGAGAGGCTGAGCCCTCTGGTTTTCAGGACTCATCTGGTCCAGGGAGCCATACAGAGAGGTTGTAGGTTTCTGGAAACTTACGCTAGTGCATGGAACCTTTGTAGAATCCTATATATTGCCCTAGGTGTTCTTTAGGATTGGCTGGAATGATTTTGGTTGGGGGTTGGCAAGTTAACGATAGGTAGCAATGTCTAACTGAAGGTTGCATAAGTGTGACCTCCAGAGTAGCCTCTCGACTCTATTTGAACTCTCCCAGCCACAGATATTTTATTAGCTACACGTCTTTTCTCCCTTTTGGTCAGGATGAAATTGTTGATCCCACAGTGTTAGGGCTGAACTCATCTCTGGGAGTCATCTCACATACCACCAGAGAGACTTTCACCCCTGGATTCAGGTCCCACATAGTGGGGAGGGCAATGATTTCACTTGCGGAGATGGGCTTAGAGAGAATGAGGCCACATTTGAACAACAAAAGAAGTCCTCCAGAAGGAATTCTTAGGCATACCTATAGGTAGGCTAAGCTTCTCTACATACATAAGCTTTGCAAGAGCAAGCCTCAAGATCAAGGACTTGGCCTATTGATTTAGGTGTCCCTGATGCTTGGCACAGTATCAGGGCTTTACCCAGTGGTAAAGTTTAATAGCTCCATATTTTTTTCTCCCATCCCTCAAGGGACTTTGTCAATACTTTTTAATTATCTGCTTAATATACCCTGGCATTACATTAAGCTATCAAGGATTAAAGGCCCTCATTCTTATTCTGGGCTTCATGTGTTAAGATTGGTTAAATGATCTATTCAGACAGGTTGAGGTAGATTATGTGCTACAGAAAATTTAGGTTCTAGACAAAACAAAACTTTCCTCCTTTGGTCTCAAAGAGTAGATGGGGTTCTAAAATATAGACAATGTCTTCCTTACTCCTGTATACTGAATTACCTTAATCCAGACATGATCTCCTTCATTCTTATCTCTAGGTACCAGGATATACATATATATAACAGCCTCTCAGTGTCCAGTAAATAGAATCCCCACCCTGGAGTAACAATATCTGCTGTAAGTGCATACAATCTAGGCCCCTATTTTCTTACAAATATTTTCTAATTGAAATATAATAATTGCTCTTTTGTTTCTGGCACGTTTTTTGCCTCACCTAATGACCCACAGGTTCATTCACAATGTTGCATGCCTCACAACTTCATTCCTTTTTGTAGCAGCACAGTATTCGATCATAGATACACCATCATTCACCAATCTACTTCTCAGTCCATGCATCCTCCACTCACCTCCACTCATTGGGCATCATGTATAATGTCCAAAGTCAATAGTCCATAAATGCTCTCAATTTTAGATAATCTCATTGTTCCCAAGGGAAAGATAGCCAATAAACAAAACCTCAGCAAATAGAAAATCTAAACCTCCCAATAACTCTTCTCCCATCCCCCATTATTAACCCCTGATATTGCTGTGGTACCGTTGATGTTTTCATGTTAAACATAGCTCATAGCATGCAATAGCAGTTTCCCCTCCATGCCCCGCACTTACACACTCTTTGTACAAGGTTCATAACCTTGAAGTAGTTCATGCAAGAACTTATTTATATTTGTAGTGTTAATCAGTGGGACACAAGTCTATACAACCCCTATCACTCATGTTCACCTTCAATATGGTAATACTTATAAATCCACTAGTGAACTGTCTTCACTTCTATCTATTCCCTTACATTTGAGTTCAACCTCAATAGCTGTTCACCCATCTCAAACTTCTTTTTTTTCTACAATATCATCACTTAGTTGCATATTCATCATTTCTTAGAACATTTGCATTAATTCAGAAAAAGAAATAAAAAGACAATAGAAAAAGAAACTTCTGTGTATCTCTAGGTCCCCTGTATTCTGTGTTATAAGCCTCTGATTTTACCTTTACCATGTTCATAAAAGTGGAATTATACAGTATCTATCTTTTTGTGTCTGACTTATTTCACTCAGCATTATGTCTTCAAGGCTCTTCCAACTTGTCATGTACTTCAGGACATCATTTTGTTTTATGGATACATAATATTCCATTGTATGTATATACCACATTTTCCTAATCCACTTGTCTGTTGATGTGCACTTGGATCTTTTCCATCTTTTGGCCACTGTTAATAATGCTGCTGTGTACATTGGTGTGAACATGTCTGTTTTTGTCACTACTTTCAGCTCTTCTGGGTATATACCGAGTAGTGGTATTGCTGAGTCATAAGGCAACTCCATATTTAGTTTTCCTAAGGAACCACCAAACAGTCTTCCATAGGTGCTGTACCACTATGCATTCCCCCCAGCAGTGCATAAGTGTCCCAATTTCTCCACATCCTCTCCCCCATTTGTAGTCCCTGTTTGTTTAATAGGAAACCATTCTTATGGGTATGAGGTGGTATCTCATTGTAGTCTGGATCTGCATTTTCCTTATGGCTATTATAAATGAATATCTCGTCATGTGCTTTTTAGCCATCTGTATTTGCTTTTCAGAAAAATGTCTATTCATATATTTAGGCCATTTTATAATTGTGGTTGTTTGTTCTTTTGTTGTTGGGTTGCCTGATTTCTCTATATTTAGATATCAAACCTAGCTTGATAGTGTATAGTTGTTCATAGTATACTCCTTTGATATTTTTTTATTTCTTCAGGGTCTGTGTTAATGACCCACCTCGCATTTCTGATTTTATTTATTTGTGTCCTCTCTTTTTCTTTGTCAGCCTTGGGTCCATTGACTTTATTGATTTTCTCAAAGAACAAACTTTTGGTTTTATTGATTCTTTCTATTTGTTGTTGTTGTTGTTGTTGTCCTCTGTTTCATTTAACTCTGCTTTAACATTTGTTATTTCTCTACTTCTGTTTGCTTTAAGGTTAGTTTGCTGTTCTTTCCCAAATTCCTCCACGTGAGCATTTAAGTCCTTGATTTTTACTTTCTTCTTTTATAATAAAGGCACTAAGGGCAATAAATTTCCTTCTCAGCACAGAATTGCCACATCTCAGGAGTTCTGATACATTGCATTCTCATTTTCATTCATCTCCAGATAGCTGCTGATTTCTCTAGCAACTTTTTCTTTGACCCACTGGTTGTTTAAGAGCATGTTATTTAATGTCCATCTGTTTGTGAATGTCCTCATTCTTTGGTGGTTATTGAGATCCAGCTTCATTCTATTGTGATCAGAGAAAGTGCTTTGAATAATATCAATGTTTTTAAATTTAAAAAGATCTGCTTTGTGCCCCAGCATATGATATATCCTGGAGAATGCTCCATGAGCACTAGAGAAGAATGTATATCCTTGTGTTTTGGGGTGCAATGACCTATATATGTCTGTTAGGTCTAATTCATTTATCAAGTTGTTTAACTTCTCTACTTCCTTGTTGCTCATCTGTCTGATTGTTCTGTCTATAGCGGAGAGTGGTGTATTGGAGTCTCCTACTATTATTGTTGAAACATCTATCGTTCTCTTCAGTTTTGCCAGTTTCTGTCTCATGTATTTTGGAGCTCTTTGATTAGGAGCATAAACATTTATGATTGTTATTTTTTCTTGGTGAATTGTCCCTTTTATTAAAATGTAATGTCCTTTTGTGTCTCTTATGATGTCTTTACATTTAAAGTCTATTTTGTCTGCTTTCTTTTGGATACAGCTTGCGTGGAATATCTTCTTCTGCCCTTTCATTTTCAATCTATTTGTATTCTTATGTCTAAGATGAGTCTCTTGTAAGCAGCATATAGTTGGATTATGTTTCTTAATCCATTCGGCCAATTTCTGTCTTTTAACTGGTTAATTTAACATTCAAATTTATTACTGTAAAGGTGTTTCTTGAATCCACCATCTTATCCTTTGGATTTCATTTGTCAGATCTATATATTCTTTTCCCTCTTTTTCTGTTTACCCTTTCAGTTACCCTTACTGGCACTCTTCAATTCTGTGCCCTCCTCCAGACCTCCCTCTCCCATCTTTTTTTTTTTTCTCAGTTGGCAGATCTCCCTTGTATTTCTTGTAGGGCAGGTCTCTTGTTGACAAATTCTTTCATCATTTGTTTGTCTGTAAAATTTTTAATGTCTCCTTCAGTTTTGAAGGACAATATGGCTGGGTACAGAATTCTTGGCTGGAAGTCTTTTTCTTTCAGTATCTTTAATTTATCATACCACTGCTTTCTCCCCTCTATAGTGCCAGTTGAGTAGTCTGAATTCAGTCTTCTGTGCTTTCCCTTGTATATAGTAGATTGTTTTTCTCTTGCCACTTTCAGGACTTTCTGCTTCTCTTCTACATTTGACAGACTGATTAGTATGTGTCTTGGGGGAGGCCTATTTGGAGTTAATCTATTTGGAGTTCATTGGACTTCTTTGATTTACATATTTATGTCTTTTATAATGGTTGTGAAGTTTCCCCCCATTATATCCTCAACTAATTTTTCTAGCCCTTTACCCTTCTGTTCTCCTTCTGGGACACTGATGATTCTTACATTTGCATGCTTTCTTTTGTCCATCATTTCCCTAAGACCCAATTAAATTTTTTCCAAGATTTTTGCCATTTTCTATTTTGTCTGTTTGAAATCAGCTGTCCTGTCCTTTAGTTTGCTTATTCTTTCTTCTGCCTTTTTAAATCTGCTGCTCTGTGTCTCTGGTATATTTTTTATTTGGTCTACAGCATCATTATTCCCTGGGATATCTTCTGTTTTTCTATTTATTCTTTCAAATTCCTCTTCATGTTCTTCTAGTGTCTTCCTGATCCCCTTTATATCATTAGCCATCCCATCAATTTTATTTAGTAGCGTTATATGAACATTTTTGATTAGTTGTTCCAAAGACTGTATCTCCTCTGGTGTTTTAATTTGCTCCTTATGCTGGGATTATATCTGTCTGCATCTTGATATGCTTAGTGGTCTTCTGTTCCCTTTGAGGCATGTGAATATCTGATAGGGTGACTTTGGAAGTTAATTTCCTTCAGTAGCCTAAAGCTTTGTATTTGTGGGATGGATGTGGAGCAGGATGCGGGGCACAGCATTGCAGTGATGGGTAGCAGCATTTCCCTGTCCATGCACTCTTGAGGGTTCTGGGCTTCCATTCTGAAATGGGTGCATTAGGCTCTTAGCACCAGCTGGATGGACTCTGGTTCTCCTGTCTCAATTCTTCGGCTTTTGAACTCACTGTTCACTGTCAGTATTCCTGACATCTCACCTAAACTCCTTTCCTGGTATTTCGATCGTACTACCTGAAATGTCTAAATCTACTTTTTATGAGTGTTTTACTTAGATTTTCGAAAGTAGTAAGTAGGAAAATAAGCCAGTCACCACTATAACTGCTATACTCTTTTTGAATAAGAAAACTATAGCTTGCATAAATATGCAATAAAATGATCTTAGGACATTGCGGAAAGTGATTTTGATCATGGATGTTGGACACAGGTTACACAGGTTTGAATCTTGTCTCAACCAACCATTTGGTATATAACATAATTTCTTCAATCATAGTTTTTGTTTCATATATAGGATGTGTATAATTTAAATAACATTTTAAGATTGTTATCAGAAACAAATAATTTGATGTACATAAAATATTTATAACATTGCCTATCACACGTGGAAACATTTAACAAGTTTTAGCAACACGATTATGTACTTTACAAAAAAGGATGCTGTTACACTGAGTAGATGATTTACAAAATTCTACTTTGCATGTGCTATAAAATATGCATCATGATATAAGATGTATATAATCAGGTTTTCACTACTTTCCAGTCATCCCTGAATTTTACAAAGTAGAGGAGGCTAGATTAATATTTTAAAATGCCTTTCTACTCTAAGATCTATACCTGTACATTAGGAGACAGATTTTCTTGTTATCCCAAAAGAAAAAAAATTGTAAATTAAAGGTACCTACAATGGGGTTGAAATAATGAATGCCTCCAGCACCTCACTGGCAAATCTTTCAATTCAAGTTTTGGAATAGTGAGCATTGAGTATACCTGTCCACAAATGAAAGGAAAGCAACCTCGCCTGATTTTTCCACCCTGACTCTCTGATATGATCATGATCTCATTGGTTTGTATTAGAAGCTATGAAGTCAATTGCGAGTTTAAAAGGAGTACCTATAATAATGATCGCTTGATTGCATATCAAATTCTCCTAAGAGGTTTCAGTTTCTATGATTAGCCAAGTAGAAAAGAGATGAGAAACATTGCTCTAAAATCTACCATTCAACTTTTCCTAACCCTCTAAAGCAATCACATTACTCGCTAATGTTCAGTGTATTTTAAATGACATGCAGAGAAACAATAAAAAGAAAGAAGGAGGTTAAAAGTAACTGTTTATTACATGTAATTTTCCACATACTGTGTAGACTAATTTGGTGATATACCACATTAATTTGTAATAATCCTAGTGGCTATCATTCATGATTATGTGCCAAAGACCATTTTTATATGCTCCATATAACAATATGAATTCCAAAGCCATCTGCATATGGGCTTTAGAAACAATGTTTGGTAATAAGGTAATGCCCAATAGAAAACGGTATATAAGAAAGCAAGAAACTCATGAGATCAGGCTTTTGACGTGTTTATAATATCACATTTAAATGATCATGATATTGTAAAGAGCAAACAATATCAATACAAATGGCAGAATCAATCTAATAAGAATGAGGGTAGTGTGTGTATGAGAACTGGGAGGCAGGGAAGGAGGAAATGAAAGAGAGAGATTGAGAAGAGACACATTGCTTTTAGTGATATAAAAACTTCCATATGGTGTTAGTTTTTCAAAATATTTTTCTAGGAGTGTTGTCAGAAGTTTCCACCCGCACACATATTTAGTACTTAAAGCCTCAGTAAATTTTCTCTTTCTTCTATATTTGTGTATGTGTTTCTTTCCATTCCCATTTTTTTTTTAGTTTCTCTTAGTCTTAGCTATTTATTTTGATATTTACTTGGCGATAACTAGGTGATGATCAAATCAACATCTTTTAAAAGAACTCTCCATACTTCTAGATGTCTGAATTCCATCATATCAAATGTCTGTTCTGATCATCCTGTCTGCATCGCTCTGCCACAGCGCCTCTTTAATCGCTATAGCAACAGCCCAGCAGTGCCAATATAACCACAGGGACTACAGTTCCATGAAATGTTAAACACCATAGGGAAAGTGAAGCATAAAGGATAACATGACATCTCAAAGGCTCAGATTTTCACCTTTCAGAATTCCAGGGAAAAATGAGTAAAGCATTAAATCATATACCAGTTTTGATCAAAGAAAACGATGATAGCATTCATATTTGCATTATAACACTTTTTATTTCCTTTCAAGTGTCATAACATCAAGGTGAATTCGGGGGAATTGTCTTGGAAATTGGAAGAAAAGAGGGGTTACCTCCTGTGACAGGACGGTAATTTCATTACATTTTCACATTTGCAACAATGTTCCATGTGCTGGACCTTTCCTCCCACCGTGTCCCTTGGAACTTGCTTATCCTGCAGTGACATGCAATAGAAAGAACATTTGGTGAATTAAAACCAGCTTAGAATTTAAAATGTTTATTTATTCCTTCAGACTTTCACTGAAATTCAGTTTCTCCATCATTCAAGACCGACCTGGCTATGGAAAGCAAACTAATTTCCCCTGATGTTTCCCACGAGTCATTGGTGTGTTCACGAGTAATTGGTGCATGGCTCAACTGGGTTGATGGAGTGTGTCAGTGTAATACCAGATAGTGAACAAGATACTCTTTGTCTGAGAGGTTGCGTACCTCTGACTGATGTTGATCTGAAGGCCACAACTGCTGCCATTTTACGTAGCATCTCCTCCCTTCCTGTACATACTTCAGTCCCCTCTTCTATCTCTTCTCCCCCATGGTTCACTTTCATTCAATTTATGAAGTGGAGGATTTGGCCCTCCCACATTTCATTAGCCTTGAGGAACTCACCTTTCCCAGCTGAAGTTTATTTTCAAATTATTTTGCTAAACAAATATCCACCTGCTCCCTAGATAAAGTATGAGTTTCCTTCAGGACCTTAATGACAGAGTTGATTCAAATTTTAAGTAGAAAATTCTTTTTTTCCACACATCACCCACCTCCCCAATATTTCCCACTTCTTTCTGCAAATCCGTAAGAGGTGCTCACAATCTCCTGAAATCTATTGTAGGGAACTACTCGCTGCATGTGCCTGTTGACCTAACTCCAAACTGTTGCTGCTCTGGCACTGCTGGGAATCCTCACAGCATCTTATCACTGGGCTACTCCAGGCTGCTTTCTATCCCCCAGCTGTACTCTGCAAGAAAGAATGCATTTACCCTTACAGTTTCTGGTACTATTTACTATCAGGATTTATGGGTCCTCAGTTTCATTATAGACTCTTTCCAGACCAACTTCCAAATGGGCAATAAACTGGACAACTCAACCCATACCAAAGGGAGAATACTAAGGCCTTTTTATATTCCGAATTCACACTCCTCTCCAAAAGGTTGAATTTATATTCTCAAAGAAAAAAATACTTAATGTGGTGGTTTGAAGCTGTATGCACCTCAGAAGAACATTGCATTAAAACTAATCTATTCCTGTGGGATTGCAAGTAGGACCTTTGGTAAGGTTACTTCAGTTAAGGCGTTATGCACTTCATGAAGGGTGGGTCTTAATCCTATTCCTGAAGTCCTTTATAAGCAGAATGAAATCAAGACAAAAAAAAGAGAAAACCACACACAGCAAGAATCTGAACATCAACGTGATTGGGAGAGAAGGGAGATACCAGGAGATGCTGCCATGCCATGTGACAAACTAAGAACAAAGGATGACTGGTAGCCAGCCCCAGGATAACACAGTCTTCAGAGAGAAAGCATCGCCTTGATGATGCCTTGATATGGACTTTATTTTAGCTTCATGACTGTTAGCAAATAAATTCCCATTGGTTAAGCCAAACCATTGCATTAGTATTTGCTCAAGCAGCCCAGAAACTGAAAGCACATAGCACTTGGTAACCTTACATATGTCTTGATGTCTTCTCCCCAAATCAATGACTTATTAAATATGTTATTTGGGTGGCCTTATGAGATGCTTTGAAGTTCCAGCACAGTAAATTTATAGAACCTTTTAAATGTAATTCTATTGTGAAGACAGATAGGAAAATAATAAATGAGTCTGTGAATTTAGAGAATCATTTTTTGTTGTGAAATTCAACAGCATTTTACATGTAAGTGTTATGTCATCAGGGAAACCCAGTATAAATGATATTTACAACTAGGAATTTAACTCACTAGAAAGAGCATGTGTTTTAGAAATAGATATATCTCCATCTTAAACCTATTTTGTTACTTTCTATATGATCTTGGGGAAATAGCTTACCATTTCTTAAATTATATTTGATCATATCTAAAATGAGGATAAGGAGAACTGCTTTATGGAGTCATGAAAGGATTAAATGAGATACTATAAAGAGGTAAAGTTAAAATTAAATTAAATTTATTCTGCAAAACACTTTATGAAAAACATATTTCTCCATATAGTTTTTCCCTCAATTTAAGAAGCAAAGAACTGCTGAAATATTTATGCATCTATTGGTTTGATAGAGCATGGCATACATTCCACTTCATAAATTAATCTAAATATAATTTACCATTGTCTCAATCTCAGCTTTCTGTCTGAAAACTAGAGACCATTACTTACTGCATGCTCATCCACACTCAATGGACAGTCACAGTGATGGTTAGTTTTAAATGTCAGCTTGGCTAGGTTATGGTATGCAGTTATTCAGTCAAGCACTAATCTAGGTGTTGCTATGGAAGTATTAAGTAGATGTGGTTAACATCTACAATCAGTTAACTTTAAGTAAAGGAGGTTGTTCTGTTAATATGAATTGCACTCATCCAATCAACTGAAAGCACTAGACAGCAAAATTGGGGTTTCCCTGAGGAAGAATCAATTCTGTCTTGAGACTGCTACATTAGCTCCTGCTGTAGACCTTCTAGCCTACCAGCCTAACCTATACGTTTTGCACTTCTCAGCCCTCACAATTGAGTGAGCCAGTTTCTTTTAATCATGTTTGTGTGTGCACATGAGCTATGTGTGTGTATTCTCCTTGTTCTGTCTCTTGAGAAAATGCTGACTAATTGGTACTGAGAGCAGCAGAATCTTAAGGATGAGTTTCCTCAATTGGATTTTAGGTTTCAAGAAGTGATTCTCTAATCTGATTGGATTTAAAAGCATTAATATCACTATTTCCAATGGTAAAGAGAACACTAATAGTCTGTGTGTGAAGTGGCAATAGAGATATGCAGAATATCATCATTAGATACTCCTAATCAAATACTTATGCAAGGCATGGCTATGAGGGACCATGTATTTGATACCTTAGAAGATTTTGGTTAAACTAATGGGTGTAATGTGATTAGCTGACTCTTTTAAAGAACATAGGAGAAAGGGGAATAAAAAAAGGTAAGCTCAGGGCTTGTGTTAGTAAGAAAAGCAGAACCAACAGGATATAATATTTACATATATATTACATACACACACAATATTTGCATACATGCATATATGTAAATATTATAATATTTTCTATAGGAATTGGCTCACACAGCCATAGGGATTTGAAAATCAATTTCCATACGGCAGGCTGCACGTTGGTTACTCTGATGAAGGTTTCAATGAATTCCCCAAGAGAAGTTGGTTGGCTTCAGTAGAGATGGAAATTCTTTTTTTTACTGTTGATAACATTAGTTCATTTTTTAATGCTTCAAGTGATTGAAAGAGACTTTTCTCATTGTTAAAAGCAATCTCCTTTGTTGATTGTAGATGCAATCAGCCACAGATGTAATTAGCTGATTAATGAATTAAATCCATGAAATACCTCACACTAACAATCAGGGCAGTACTTGCTTGACAAAACAACTGGACATCAATCACTTAGGCAAGTTGGCACATGAACATAACTATCAGAAGGCTTAAAATTCCTAGCTCAAGCTTCCCATAAATAACCTTAAAGTTTTTATATCTAAATTGAAGGAAACACATATCTCTTAGAGTAGCAGAGCCAAGATATCTGAAAATCAAACCCAGAGTCTCATTCTTCCAGTGGCTAAATTACAGCACACTTTCAATGCCCAACATTACAATGTGTCTTCTATTAAAGTAAAATGAAATCATGATGAGAAAGAAATGGGATCTTGAAAATTGTAAGTGAGGCATAGGAGCAGATTCCAATGAAGCAGGGGACATTGAAACCCCAAATTATGCTGAGTCTTCCTTTGTGGTAGGAGCAGCCCCTCCACTCCTGTCTGAAGAGGTCAACCATGCTTTGCCTGAAGAACCCAATAATGATCTCCCTGAGGTAACGGCCTTTCCAGTTGTTGATTCACCTCAGGATCTACCCCTTTTTGCTCCCAGACCTATAACTAAGCTCAAGTGCCAGCAGGCCTGGAAAGGTGAGGTACAAATCTTAACCCACAAAGTGGTGTGTTAAACTCCAAAAGAAATACATGGTTTTTCCAATTTATATAGACACACATCTGGAGCATAAGTGTGGGACTAGATATTAAGGGTATGGCTAATGTTAGAGGGAACAGAAATTGGAACAGACATAATTATTTTTATGAGCCCACTAAGCAGGGATACTGGAATCAAAATTGTAGCTCAAGGAATCAGAATGAGGTCTACTAGTTTGTTTGATTGATTGAGTGAAAGATGGATGAAAAGATGGCCTACCTTAAATGACATTGCATTTCCAGAGCTGCCTTAGTATACCCTAGAGGAAGATATACAAAGACTTAGGGATGTTGAATGTCAGAGTAAATGTATCATGTAAGACATGCTCACCCAACCTAGTTAGGTCGAGAGGACAAAGCTTTCACCACAAGTGTGACAAATAAATATGTGAAGTGTCCCAGAATCCTTGAAGTGTTCTCTTGTTGCTCTTTTCTGTAGGTCAAAATTACAGCAGGAGTTGCTGTCACTAAGCAGGGATCCTTAAATGCAAAGGGGATAATTGGAAACCAGGATGGTAGAGGACATGTGGCATCAGCTAATCACTAAAGATTAGGTGACTTTGGTAACCATAAAGGACAGTGGAGTCAAAGCAGTAATCAGAACAGTCTGATTTACAGACACTCAAGGAGTTGGTTATGTGATCATAGTGTCCCTAGCAGAGCAGTTGAACTGTCTAGCTAAATTTTACCAGATCTATATAAGCAGAAGAGTTTTAGTTCAAGTGCACAGAAGTCTAACTTGAATAACCAAACCAGAGAGTCAGAACCCTCAAATAATACTCAAACTTCAGCTGGGTTATAGGCCACACCTTCTTGAACAGTGGGGGAGACGGGGTCCCTTTGAGGAAGGTTCCCATCACAGTGAAACATTTTTTACTGTTACTCGTTTTCTCAGCTTTCCCTAAGGAATCTATAACTATTTGCCAGGGTGACTTTACTCTGGGTAAAAGGAAATAACTAGACTTTTGGGAGATTTTTGGATGCTGGCTCTGAACGCTAGTTCTTGGTGATCCAAAAGGTCATTGGGTTCAACAGTCAGAGTAGGGGCTTATGCAATCAGTGATCAATGTAGTTTTAGTTCAAGTCTGTCTCACAGTAGTTCTAGGGAATTCCCAACCATTCTTTGGTCATTTCCCAGTTCCAGAATGTATAATCGGAATCCACATATGCTGGGATTGGTGGAATCCCACGCTGATTACCTGACTTGTGGAGTGAGGGCTTTTATGGGAGGCAAGGAAAAATGGAAGCCACTCAAACTGTGTCTAACTAGGAAAATAGTAAAACAAATGCAACACTGCATTCCCCACCTCACCTATTTGGCCTGTGCAAAAACAGATGGATCTTGGAAAATGGCAACAGATTATCACAAACTTAACTAAGTGGTGATTCCTATTGCAGCTGCTGTTCCATGTTTGGTTTCATTGCTTGAACAAATTAACATATTCCCTGGTACTTGATAGGCAGCTGTTGGTCTGGCAATTATTTTTCTCAATATCTGTTAGTAAAGACCACTGGAAGCAATTTTTTTTCAGCTGTAAAGACAACAATTGTATGTTCATTGTCTTACCCCAGAAGTATCAACTCTTTAATCCTACATCATAATTTAGTACACAGGACCTTGATTGCCATTCCCTTTCACAAGACAACATACTGGCTCATTACACTGATGATGTTATGCAAAGAAAGAATAAGCAACTACTGTGAACTTATTGGTAAGAATTTGCATGTCAGAGGGTGGAAAATAAATCTGACAAAATTTCAAGGGTGTTCCATCTCAGAAATTTCTAGAGATCCAGTTGTGTGGGGGCATGTAGTAGTATCTCTTCTAAGGTGAAGGATTAGTTGCTGAACCTGATCCATCCAACAACCAAAACAGAGTCACTGTGCCTAGTGGGTCTCTTTGGAACTTTGAGGTAACATGTTGCTTATATGGGTGGACTGCTTTGGCCCAAATACAAAGTGACTCAAGCAGCTGCTAGTGTTAAGTGGGCTCTACAAGTCAGGTTGCAGTATAAACTGTTCTGCGACTTGGGTCTTATGATCCAGCAGATCCATTGAAACTTGATGTGTCAATGGCAGATAGAGTTGCTATTTGAGGCCTATAGCAGACTTCAATAGGTAAACACTGTTCAGACCCTTAGCTCTAAGAGCAAGGCCCTGCCATCTTCTGTATGAAATGAATCTCCTATTTAGAAACAACTTTTGGCTTGCTACTGTGCCATAGTAGAGACTAAATACTTAACCAAAACCCACCAATTTACCATGAGATTTGAGTTGCCAATCATGAATTGGGTAATGTCTGACCACTGAAATTTACTGTTGTGTATGCATGACAGCACTTCATCATAAAACGGAAATGGCACATACAAAACTGAGCTCAAGTGAGCTCTGAAGGCGCAAGTACCTTACGTGAGGAAATAGCCAAAATACCTATGGCCCCCATACCTGCTCTATTACCTCCTCTCTCCCAGTCTTCACTTAAGGTTTCGTGGGGAGTTCCCTAGCCTCAGTTGACTGAGAAGGAGAAATTATAGGCCTGGTTTACAGATAGTCCTGCAAGATATGGACACACCACCTGGAAATGGAGATCTGGATCACTACCGCACCTTTCTGGGACATCCTCAAGTCTAGTGAAGGCTAGTAGACAAATCATCCAGTGGGCAAAATTTTTGAGTGGTGAAACTGGTGAACATTTTGCTTGGAAGAAGGACTAGCCAGAGATATCAGTGTATATTAATAGATGGTTTGGCTGCATGGTCAGGGAAGGAATATTATTGGAAAATTGGTGACAAGGAGGTCTAGGTAAGAGGTATGCATAGAATTTTCTATCCACGAAATGGGCAAAATTATGAAAATATGTGTGTTATGTGTGAATGGTCACCAAAGAGTGATCTTGAAGAGGAATACTTTAATAATCTGGCAGATTGTATGACCCATCCTGTACATACCAGTCATTCTCTTTCCCAGACACTCCCATCATTACCAAATGGGCTCTTGGACAAAGAGGCCATTGTGGAGCAATTTGCTACACAGTGTGTCTTGAGAACACAGGCTCAAGCTCAATAGAAACTTTCAGTAAATGACCGCTTTATTATTTACATAGCACAAAAGGTCCAAAAGAGTAGGGGAAGAGATCTCTCAGGAAGGTTAAACTGTTCATGTGAGGGTCAATGGATGGTAACTCTGCCAACCCACTTTATGTTGGACAGAAGACACAGCTGTACTGTCTGGTGGGGTGTTTATACAACTTGGGAGGATGGGACCCTACCACTGAGAGATCCCACCCTGATAAGCAGCTGAAGCTGCTTATTTCTGGTTTCTTGGTCTAAGGAATGGTTGGGTCTTTTCATTTGTCTTAATATCAGCCCTTTACTTCAGAATGGAAACATAGTGAAACTTCTGCATGAACAGAAAAGGTGTTTGAGGTAGACCAGGGCTAGAAGATGGCCACTAAATGTGTCTATGACTTCCCCGAAGCTAGGGTGGCAAGAACTGAGTTTGTGCATGGACTCAGAAACATGGGCTTCCACTCATTAAGGTTGACCTGACTACCGCCACAGCTGACTGCCCAATCAGCCAGCAGCAGGAACAGCAGGCAGTCTCCAATATGGCACCATTCTTGAGAATGATCAGCCTGCTATGTATTGGCAGAGTGATTACAGTGGACCACTTCTCTCAAGGAAGGGGCAGCACTTTGTTTTTACTAACAGAGACACCTACTCTGGCTTTGGATTTGTTTTTCTTATACTTCCTCTTCCCAAACTATCATCTATGGACTTACAGAATTCTTGAACCACTATCATGGTATTATACTCGGTTGAATAACGTCTCTTCTTCTCCCCAATTTAATGTACACTCAGGAACTCAGAATGTGAACTTGTTTGTATATAGGATCTTTGTATATGTCATTAGTTAAGTCAAGATGAGGTTACAGTGAATTCAGGTCGGCACTAAATCCAAAGACTTAGCTGGTGTCCAGTATTCCACTTAGAATTTCTTTTGATCAATGAACTAACTTCACAGCCAATGAGGTGTGTCAGTGGTCCCATGGTGGAATGATAATTTGAAAATCAGTTACAGTGGTAAGTGTTAATACCATGCAGGGCTAGAGCAATATTCTCCAGGGTGCTGTATATGCTCTAAATCAGCATCTGATATATGGTGCTGTTTCTCTCATAGTCAGGAGTCACAGTTTCAGGAATCAAGGAATGGAAATAGAAGAGACCACTCACTATTATGCCTAGTGACCATTAGCAAAATTTTTGCTTCTTGTGCCAATAATCTTATGGTTTTTTGGTCTAGAGACTTTAGTTCCAAAGGGATGGATGCTTCCACCAGGAAGCACAATAATGATTCCATGTACCTGGAAGTTTAGACTGCTGTTCAGCCACTTTGGGCTCTTCATACCTCTAAATCTACAGGTAAAGAAGAGAATTACTGTGCCATCTAGGGTGATTAGTCTTGATACCGAGGGGAAATTGGACTTCTAATACATAATGGAGGAAAAGAAAATCTGCGTGGGATACCAGAGACTCCTTAGGCTATCTCTTCTTACTACTTGTCCTGTGATTAAAGTCAATGAAAAAATATACAAGTCAGATCAGACAGGACTACTAATGGCCCAGACCCTTCAGGAGTATGGTTTTGGGTAACCCCAGCAGTCAAAGAACTATGATCAACTGAGGTGCTTGTTGAAAACAAAGGGTATATGGATTGGGTAATGGAAGACGGTAGGTATAAACATCAGTTATGACCATAACCTTTGCAGAAGTGAGTACTGTAATTGTTATGGATATCCTTTCTTTAGTTATGCATATGTGTGCATGTGTGTACATATATAAAGCAAATACCTTTGTTTTCTTTCCCTTTTATCTCTTTATCATCTAAAATAAGATGTGTTAATGGTCGTTTACTTACATCACAGCATTTAAGTTATGGGATATCTACAAGTAAAGTGAACACTATCCAAGGACGTTTTATCATCTTCTGGGGAAAGAATTAACACATTTGGGGGTGTACATATCACTGTTGCATTACATTAGCACAAGTATAATTCTTTTTTTTGGGGGGGGCGGTTTGCATATCTTTGGGGAATCGAACTGGGTCTCCCACATAGAAGGTGAGCATTCTACCACTGAACCACCGTGCACCCCCAGTTTCACATTCTATTGTCTTTATTTGGAGATTAAGTATGGTTAAGGAGATGTGTATGGTAATCAGGTTATCAAAGGGTGGTCTTTGCTGGTTACTTTCACATTTCAACTTGGCTAGGCTATAGTACCCAGCTATGCTATAGTACCCTGTTATTCAATCAAACACAAATCTAGGTATTGCTGTGAAGCTTTGTATTTTGTACATATGGTTAACACTCCATTGCCCTTAAGTAGAAGAATGTCTTTTTGGTATTGTTGGGCCTAATCTAGTCTGTCAAAAGGCCTTATAAGCAAATGTTGGTTTTCCTTGAGGAAGCATAAATTCCACCTGAAGACTACAACATTAGCTCCTATTTCAGAGTTTTCAGCCTGCTGGATTGCCAAACAAATTTCAGGTTTTTCATACCCCGCAATTGTTTGAGTTAATGCCTTGAAATAAGTTAATTTCTTGAAATAAATCTCTTTATACACACACAAGTATATACACACACACTTGGTTCTGTTTCTCTGGAGTATCCTGACTGCTTCAGTAAATACTATTTTTTTCCTTTTATTTAGTTTATTTAAGTTACTGACCACTGATCTGTAGACCCTTAAGGTAGTTAATAAGTGTTTAGGCATTTATATATGTCATGTTCAGTAAAAAAAAGTATATACACACAGATGTTGACAAAAATTACGTGCTGCTACATTTAGAACTCACAGACCTGCTTGAAATGTGCAAATTTAAATGTCAAAAGGAACTTGGCAGAGTGCCTTCCTCTACAATTATGCGTGTACTTGACCACTAACTTGTCCTAACCTTCTGCGTGTACCAGATTCTAGCAAAGCACGTTGGGTGTGGTGCAGATGCTCAGTAAAGCTTGCTGAAGAAATGAAAGATGGATTCATGTACGAATGAAAAATTTTGAGATTTATTGTGGTAAAAGTGCTTAGGTATTTTTCTGGTGACTCTTATAATAAAAAGAACAAAAGATAATTGTTCTAGATTATAGATGTCATATTTTGGGGCCAGAATTTCACAGGTTCAATCCATGATATCCTCAGTATGTGATTTACTAGAGAATGCTGTTAGAATGCTCTCATTAATTTAGAGTCCCTCTAGAAAAAAAATGGCAGTAAACCTAAAATATTTGAAATAGAGCTATAAAATATATTTCATTTTCTAATTATATTTTAAAATATCCTTTACAATGCTCATAACCATTTCACCTCCTCCTAAAATATTTCATTGCAGGCATCAGCGTCTGTCCACAGACATTAGCCGGGGTGAAGGGGCACTAATTAAATTGGTGGAGCTGTGCTAAACAACGGCAAGCAGCTCTGGAAGAGCCCAATAGCTTTCCTTTAACTCAACATATAAATTGGTACAATACTGGTTTCTGCAGAGAATAAACTACACTCTCAGTTGGTTGTAAACCCTAAATTTGCTTTTATATCCTGTTGCAGTTGTCAAATAAATACTGATTCTCTTGAGCATATGTTATGTAATAGCCATGGGCTGGAAGATGGATGTAGTACTGGAAAATTATTTTCCAGTTTGTGAGTGATGAACTTTTCTTTCTTTGTAAATGTGTCACTCTGTGTCTGAAAGGAATTTGCTTGAAAGAACATATAATATAGAGATGTATAAATATTATCTAAATAGCTACAACTGTATGACTACTGCTGAATTAGAGTCTCACTCAAATATTACATATATATATATATATAAGACTGTGTTATTTGCACTTAACTCTATATAAAGCCAGAAACAATTCATGTTTAAAATATTTGTATTCATCTGGATAAAAATGAGCATAGAATGTTTGATGATCTCTCTGAGTTTTTAAATCATTAATTCCAGCAAAACATGAAAACTACTCTGCTCTTTTGCTTACATTCATTTTCTTGGTCATATATTGATCCAATAAATATAACAAGGATTAAGTTTATGGATTTTTAGGAAGTGAAAACAATTTCTTTGTTTAATCCTTTACCTTCTTTCTTTTACAAATTTTGAAATCTCAACCTTATCCTGAGATTTCTTAGGAAATTCTGTTAACAATTTATGTTTCTTCATTACTTATCAGGCCTCACTTAAACATTATTAAACGTAAAGTTAAGAGAGTAGCCCACATCTTATAGTAATTTACTCTTACATTCTACGTCACTACATTGACAGTGATGTGTAATATATTGCCTGGTGATAAGTAAATCAGATTGTGATTTAGAAACCATAATAGGGGTTGGGATGAAATCACATCTTAAAGATATATGACAGAGGGAAATTCACATTTATCAAATGCAAGTAATTTCTTATTTACTACACAATAATGGGCCATAGTATATATTTGTCTTTCTTTAGAATCAGTATTTGGAAACATAAATGGAAATCCCTTATTTCTTTTTTTTTAATTTAAATCAAATTTATTAAGGTAAAATTAAAATACATAAAATGAACTGGTTTTAAGTGTACCATCAATGAATTATGATAAATACATACAACTGTATAACTACTATTCCATATAAGGTATAGAATATGTCCATGGACCCTGCCAGAAATTCCCTTGAACCCTCTCCTGGTCAATCTGCCAGCATCTACCGCTGATCTGACAATGATAGCTTAGTTTTGCCTACTCTTCAACACGTATAATTGGTAGCTGATAATATGTAACATTTTATATTTGAAATTGTTTTGCTCAGGGAATGAATGTTTTTGAGACTCATCCATGTGGTGCTAGCTTTTCCTTTCTAGTGTTGCTTAGTATTACATTATATGAATATAGCACACGTGTTGACAAGCGTTTAGTTGGTTCAGTGGTTTGCCTGATACTAATAAAGCTGGTATTCTTGGATGCATCTTTTGCTTACATACTTTTCCTTTTCTCTTATGTAAATATTTGGAACTCAGTCACTGTGTCATTAGGTACATAGGGAGTGTTTCATGTAGCAAAACTACTGCCAAACAGTTAGCCGAAGTGTACGTAATATTTTGTTCTTTTGCCAGCAATTTATCAGAGTTCCAGTTGCTCCACATCATCACCCAAACTTGGATTGTCCCTTTTTGGTTTTTTTTTTTTTTTTGGTTTTCTTTTGTTTTTTCAATTTTAGGATGGTTAGCAAAGATTTTTGATTAAATTTGTATTTCGCTGGTGACTAACAATATCGTGCATAATTTATGCGGTTATTGGGCATTTTTGTATATTGGCTGTGAAGTATCTCTTTCAATATCTTGCCAATTTCCTTATTGAGAGCAGTGTCTTCTTAATGCATTGGAAGACTTCTTTTTATATTCTAGATATGAATCTTTTGCCAGATGCACATGCCCCCACACACATATACAAATAATTTCAAATATTTTCTCCCAATCCGTGTATAGCTTTGTCATTTCTTCATGGTGTTATTTTCTTTTAACATATTTGTTTTGACACAACTTCATAATTTGTAAAAAATTGCAGTAAAAATTTAAGTTCCTGTATACCCTTTAACCAAATTTCCAAATGATAAAGCTTTACCATATTTTCTTTCCATCACTTCCTCCTCCTTCCCTTCTTTTTCTTTTTTACTTCCTTCTCTTTCCCTTCCTCTGTTATCTATGTATATATTACAGCCAACTAGATTTGGAAATTTTTGTGGAAAGGTTTTGATTATTAATTTGATTTCTT
Organism: Myrmecophaga tridactyla; assembly: GCA_004026745.1. NCBI lineage: Eukaryota > Metazoa > Chordata > Mammalia > Pilosa > Myrmecophagidae > Myrmecophaga > Myrmecophaga tridactyla. The sequence goes on from PVIY010007983.1 coordinate 65,968, forward strand.
CAATAAATATGGTATTGTTTCTATTTTCTTTTTTTCTTGTTAGAAATTTTAATAATTTGTGTTTTCTAAGGAATTTGCTCATTTCATCTAGGTTGTCAAGTGTATTGGCATAATCTTGTTTACAAATACTTTTTATTAGTCTCTTAATGTTTTGGCAATCTGTGCTGATGCTTCATTTTCATTTCCCCTGTTGATAATTTTGATTTATTCTTATGTATTTCTTAATTTTTCTTGAAGAGGAAAGATCAATTTTATCAATCATTTTTTTAAAGCCAATTTTTTACTTTGTGAATTTTGTCTATTTTTGTCTCCTTTCTACTTTATTGATTTATGTTCTTATTTTGCTTATTTCTTTCTATTTATTTTGGGTTTAATTTTTTTTCTAGCTTTTCAGGTTTAAGTTTAGATGATTGATTTTAATCCAAGTTGTCTTTCTAATATAAATTTGACATATACCAATTTAGACACACTGCTTTGTCTGTACCCCATATGTTTTGTTAGCTTTATTTTCCTCTTCATTCAGTTCAAAACATTGTCTCTTTACCTGTGTAATTATTTTCTTTGACCTGTGTATGTTTTAATTACCAAACATTTGAGAATATCCTAGATATTTTAATTGATTCAGAATCAAATACTATTTTAGTAGGACAATCTATGTTCTGTGTTATTTAAATTATATATATATATATATATATAAATCATGTATTTATATCTCTATGTATATATATGAGAGAGAAAGAATTAAGGCTTTTCATATGGATTATATTGGTAAATATTCCATAAGCACCTGAAAAAAATGAGTATTCTGCATTTGTTGGAAGTTGTGATCTATAATTGTAAATAAGGTCAAGTTGACTGATGGTGTTACTGTGTTGTCGGATCTTTATAGCTACTGGGTTTTTCTTTGTGTTTTTTTTTTTGAGGGGGACAGGAAAGTCAGCTATTTTTATCAATTAGTGAGAGAAAAAACTTTATAGCTCCAAGTATAATTGTGTTGTTGTTGTTTTTCATTCTCCCTTTACTCTGTCAAATATTGTTTCATGTATTTTGAAGGTCTCTTATTAACTGCATACACCTTTCATGTTTTCATGGATTCCTAATGAAATGATCCTTTTATGAAATGCCTGTGTTTATTTCTGGTATACTATTTGTCTTTTTCTATTTTTTTTTTAATAACATAGCTTTCTTGTGCTTAGTGTCTACGTGATACATCTTTTCCATCTGTTAGCCTTCAATTATCTGTATTTTAATTTCAAAGTGTGTTTCCTGAAAATGCTTTATGGATTAATACTGCTATTTTTGGCAGGTTTATAAACTTTTCCTTTAAGAGTCCAGTTGTGTTTAAAGTAGTTATATTTGGGATTGCATTTCATCTTGGCATTGATCTTATGTTTTCCCAAGGTGTTCATTATTTCCCTCTATTCTGATGAACTTCTTTCATTGTATATGGTAGAGACCATTTGAGAGGAAATATTTTTAGCTTCTGTCTGTAATGAATACTCATTTTTTATGTTCATTTTTGAAGAATATCATTGCCTGATATAAAATTCTAGGTTGAGTGATGTTTTTCTTTTCTGGATTTTAATGATATCAGTTGATTTTAATTTGGCTTCCATTTTTTGTGAAGAAAATTAATTTGTCACTCATTTAGTTTTTCTCTTATATATGTAATATGCCTTTTTTACCTGTCTCCTTTTATGAGTTTCCCCTTTATATTTGATTTTCAGCAATTTGACTCTTATGTATCTAGGTGTGTTAGCTTAGTTTTTATTCCGCTTGAGGGTCACCGGCCTTTTGCATCATTAGTGTTATCAATTTGGGGAATTTCTTGACCATTTTCACTTCAAATATTTCTTCTATCCCATTCTCTTCCTCTGCTCCTGAAGTTCACTTATGATTCTATTAGTCATTTATATATTTTCCCTCAAATCTCAGACTCTGTTCTGTTCTATCTGTTTTTCCTTTTTTTTTTTTTTCATGGATAGGCACTGGGAATCGAACCTGGGTCTCAGGCATGGCAGGTGAGAACTCTGCCACTGAGCCACTGTTGCACTGCCCTTCCTATGTTTAGATATTTTCTATTAATCTATTTTCAAACACTGTGGTTCTTCTGCTGTGTGTGGGCTTCTGTTAACTATGTTTAATAATGTCTTCATATTTTAGAGCATCTATATTTTAATTGTTTTTATATCTCTGTTAAAATGTTCAGTTACAACATTCATACAGTTCAGTGATTCTACTAGAGACTTCAGCATTTTTTCATAGTTATTTTAAACTCGTGATAATCTCAACATCTCGTTGGGGGGGTGTCTCTGTGGCTGTCTCTACTGACCCTTTCCTTTTTTCACAATGGCCATGTTTTCTTGATTCTTCTTGGTTGTATTATTTATTTTTGAATGATTTATTATTTTGTACATCTGTAGAGAATGAAATAAAAGCTACTTATTTTTCAAAAAGTTTAGGCTCTTCCTTCAGTTAGGCTGCTGGAGTGGGGCTGGTTCTAAATGCTGTGTAGCTGAGCTAGGTTGGGACTTTGTGACAGGTTGTGATTAAGTTCACCACAGCTTTCAGATGTTTCCAGGGCACGACTGAAAACATTTGCAGTAGGAACTTGGGTCTAAGCACTATAGAGGTTTTGGGGACCAGTCACTATTTTCAGATGAGCCACCTAATTTTCAATCTTTTAGAGACTTCTCTGGCTTATAACTCCGCTGCCAACTTTTTTGTGGCCTAAGAGATTCCTTCCTTCTTCAGTCTTACTCCTTTCTGTGCTGTTGGCTGCATCTACCAACACTTTATAAAGGTGGGAATTTCCTCAGAGTAGTTTCTCCCAGCTTTCTAATGCTACCGCAGGTATTTTATGGTTGAAAGCAGTTTCTTTCAGCTTTCCAATACTACCACAAGCATTTTATGGTTGAAAGCTTGTATGGAGGGAAGGGAAACTGAACTTTCCTCTCCCTTTGTCTTAGCTAAAAGCCATGAGTGACAGGCCTTTTCTTTCAGCTATTCTCCTTCTTCCCCATTCTTCCATAGCTGCAAGTGTGGGTTGCCTGGGGAATTTCTCTCAATTTCCTTCCCTTCCACAATTCTTTTATGTCTGGATAAATAGAATACCTCAGGGAAATGTTCTCTGCTCTCTTTCCTTATCCTTATTTTCAAAGTAATACGTCCATCACTCATTGAAGAACAATGGAATGAGATGGGGGCTAATATTTTTTGCCCTGCCTCTGAGGCTTCTCTGGATTTTATTTTGTCATAGCAGCTTACACATGATTCTTATAATTGTGTTAAAAATTAGGTGGCAGGGAACTACTATGATTATCTCCTCCATTTTATCAATGACTATCTCTTTATGGAATTTAATTCTCTTAAGTTTCTTTGTATCCTCAGCATTCTGATGTCACTATTTTTTAAAACTATTACTTACAACTTGTTCTTTCTGTTTTCTGTTGTTAGTATGAGAATTATAGTTTCTTGTGATTTTCTATATCCATATCAGAAGTATTAGTTACCACAAAGATATTAGAACATAAGTATTTTAGTATGCTAATGCTGCCCAAATGCGATACACCAGAAATGGACTGGCCCTTATAAAGGGGATTTATTTAGTTAGAGATTTACATTTCTGTAGAGAAAAGACAGCTGGCTTTACTCTGGCCTTCTCTGTCACATGAAAAGGCACGCAGAGATGTCTGCTGATCTTACCTCCAGACTTCTGGGTTCACATGGCTTTCCCCAGGGCAGTTCCTTTCTGCATCTCCAAACACCTGGGTCTGAGCTGGCTCTGAGTGGTAAGACCGAGCTCCCTGAAGCTGTGCTGAGCTCTCTTCTGCCAAGCCCTTCGGGCTCTGCTGAGCTCTCTTCTGACCTCTCCTTTTAAGCCTCACTCATTGCAGAAGCCTCTCCCCTTAGCTGACTACAGGAGTAACCAGCCATAGATGAAATTTACGTCCTGATGATTTAAGTCTACAGCATCAGAACAATGGGGCACCATCTCCTGGCCAAGCTGATGCCTAACTAGCACAGCGTCCACCCCATGTCAACTTGGCAGTATTTATATCACATTAAGCTATATTTAATTTTTAAATAGAAATCAATAACAGACATATTTTTCACCTAACAGTGATCATCTGTCCTGCATACAACTAAATCTTTCCATATACAAAATGCATTCATTTCATCACAATATCACAAAAGCCTTAAACTATTTTAGTAATAACACAAATACAATATCAACTGAAAAGTAGTACACAATTTTATCAAAATCAGTTTAGTAAAGTTCAGGTGTCAACTTGGCCAGGTGACGGTGCCCAGTTTTTCTGTCGCTGTGGACGTAAATCAACAGCACGTGAAATTCATCACTAGGTGATTATATTTGTGGTTGGTAAAGGGGAGTGCCTTCTCCAATGAGTGAGGCTGAAAATAAAAGGTCTGAAGAGAAAGAGGAGCTCAGCACAGCCTAGCACAATACAGCTCAGAGCTTAGAGCCACCTCAGACCCAGATGTTTGGAGATGCAGAAAAAAACTGCCCCAAAGCTGTTGGAACATGGAAGCCAGGATGTTGTCATGTGCCTTCCCAGATTAGTAAATTTGTAACTAAATAAATCCCCTTTAAAAAGCCAATCCCTTTTAAGTATTGCATTCCAGCAGCTTTAGCAAACTAAAACGGTCAGTCATAGGCGTGGTCCATCTTAAGGGAAAATTATACTTTGGTTATGGCCCTGTGAATTTAGAACAGGTTATCTGCTTGCAATATACAAAGAAGGAATAGTCATAGGATAAACGATCACATTGTCACTGGGAGAAACTGGAAGGAAAACAGGGATCACCTGACTAAATAATTCTGAAAACCTGCAGGGCATATTCCATTAGAATTCAAAGTCTGAGAGTCATTCATCCTCAGGGCTTTAGAAGGTGGCAGTCCCACCCTTTCCAAAAGCCTACCAAGAGACCCTGTTCTATCCGAAAACTGGGATTAGGGTTGCAACACTGGGGAACCCTGGGGAGACCACCTTTCTTTCAGCCCCACCCTTCTCAAGCATCTGGATGGTACCTGGATTCTTTGTCATCTCGGGGGCACATGTACAACCCCTCCAGAACAATGGGGTTGCAGTCAGGCTTCCCCCAATCCCCAGGGACTGGGCTCCACCCCCTCCAAGGCCTGAGGCATTAGAATGCTTCCTGAGCATCATAAAAGAAGGCTGCCCTCTGCCTCTAGGGTAACCGGGTTCCCTCCACACACACAGGTGTATCCACTCTCCCAGACTGAGGTTTCTTGGCTTCAGACCATGAGGTTTCATGGTTCTGCCTCTGAAGCCATTTTTCTTTCAATCTGTCCTTTACCTGTCCCTTTTAGTCCATACTGGCATTAGTTCTGTTTATACAGGTCTTGCAAAGAAAAATTAGTTGACAAGACATGCAGCATATAGGGATTGAAGGGAACAGATGGTAAAACTTTCCACAGATTCTTTCTGGATAATTCCATCTCCAATTCTGGCTTGTCTTATTATGGCTAACTGGTTCCGTGTTTGGTAAATCCTCACATGGGGCACTATTCTCTGGGTCTCACATTTTGGAAGCCCAGAATTTTCCAGACTATCAATTTCTGGTTTCTTTGCACCTAAAAGTTCGATCCTCAGCCTATCCCTTTTTTGTCACATTTTACTCTAAGCTGCAAGGAGAAACCAGGCTGCATCCTTCATACTTAGCATGGAAATTTTGTCAGCCAGTTATCCCATATCATCACATTCAAATTCTCCCTTCCACCATACATTCCTTTACGGCTTCAACAGAAGCATCTTTTAGAATCCGTATTTCCAGCCACAGTCTATATTCAAAGCAATCTATGCTTTCTCTATCAAGCTCCTCATTATTCTTCCAGAATCCTCCCCTTATCCATTTAAAAAGGTGTTCCAACTTGTTTGGTATTTACAAATGCAACTGCATCCCATTCCTCTGGTACCCAATCTGTTCTAGTTTGCTAAGGCTGCCAGAATGCAATACACCAGAAATGGACTGGCTTTTATAAAGGGGATTTATTTAGTGAAAGATTTATGTTTCTTTGTAGGAAAGGCAGTTGGCTTTCTTTGTCACATGGGGAGGCAAAAGGCAATGTCAGCTGGCCTTCCCTCCCAACTTCTGGGTTCACATGGCTTTCCACAGAGCAATTCCTTTCTGCATCTCCAAGCTTCTGAGTCTGAGCATCTACTCTCTCTCTTATGACTCTTCTTTATAAGCCCCCAGGTAATCAAATAAAATGTCACACATTGTGAAAGGCACTCCCCTTACCTAACCACATCCACAGCTAGAGAACAACTGGGTACCATCTCTTGGCCAAGTTGACACATGAGCCTAACTACTACAATAAGAAAAATATTTTCTATTCGCCCAGAGTTACGATTTCTACTGCTCTATGTTCATTTTTTAAGAGAGAAGCATCTGTGTGATGGAATTTTCCTTTGTCTTGAAGAACATCCTTTACATTTTATTAGAGTGCAGCTTTTGTGATGATTTATCTTTCAGTTTTGTTTCACTCAAATGTCTTTATTTTACCATTGTCCCTTATTTTTTGTATTATATGTTATATACATAGATGTATATATTTTTTCTACCCTAGGTAGAAAGGTTTTCCTTTCTTCTTTCAGCATTTTTATTTTTTTAACATAAGCAGGCACCGAGAATTGAACCCGGGTCAATGGCATGGCAGGTGAGAACTCTGCCACTGAGCCATTGTCACACTGCCCTCTTCTTTCAGCATTTTAAAGATGATTTTTATTGTTTCCCATCTTGCTTTATTTCCAAAGGGAAGTTAGTGAGAAGTCAGAAGTTATTTTTATCTCTGTGAAAGCTGTAAAAATTTATTTTTCTTTTCCTTTGGTCATCTGCAATTTGATTATGATCATCTTTGGTATGATTTTCTTTGTGGGTTTTTTTTCTTAATTCACATTCATTGATCTTAGAACTGTTGGTTGGTTTTTTTTTTATTGAATTTGGAAAATCTTCCACTTTTATAACTTCAAATATTTTTTCTGCTCTACCTTCTTCTGACGCTCCACTTATATGAATGTCAACTTCTTAAAATTGTCTCAAATGTCATTGAGATTTGTTCACTTCTTTTTCGTTCTCTTTTATCAGTGTTTCAGTAATAGTTTCTTTTTATTTTTCTATGTACAGGTTTAATATTCTTTTTTTCTACAGTATTCATTTGCCAGTAAGCATATCCATTGAATTTTGTATTTCATGTATTCTGATTTTTATTTCTAGAATGTTTGTTTTCTTCTAAATCTCTGAATATATTTATAACAGGCTTTTAAAATTCCTTGTTTCTTAATTCTGTTTTTTTTCTTCTATGCCTGATTTTCTCCCTATAGGACATATTTTCTTGCTTATTCACTTACTTTTCTGGACAGTGAATATTGTGATGGTTTGATGTTAAATATCTGGATGTTTGTCTTTCTTTAAAGGAGTTCGGTCTTTGTTCTGGTAGTCAAATGGCTTACCTTGTTTCAGTTTGATATATTCAATGCATATTTTTAAACTTTGTTAGATTGGGTAGCAGGTAAAGTAGCATTACATTTAGAGCTTTTTAAACCCAGTTATCATCGTGTGGCCTTTCTGAGATCTCTACACAATGCCCAGCGTCTTGGTCGATGTTCCTTCTCTGGTAGTTTTTTTGGGTTTTTTTTGCTTCTTTTTTTTAGACCTACTGGAGTCTTAGCCTACAGACACGCAGCTTTGTTTTCAGTCAGAGACTCAAAAGGACACCTGTGTAGATTGCTGCACCTCTTTCTTCTGATAACACTCTCCTTTCTGTACTGTATTCTACAAATTCAAGCCTCCTGCGGTTTTCTGCATTCTACCTCTTCAGTTGACACGAAAGTGCATGCTTTGCCTTGTTTCTGCTCTTTGGCTATGGTTTGGAAAGTATCTCCAGGAGCAATCATAGAGTTCATTTTTGTCTGATTTACTTGCTTCAAGGATCATAGTTCTGTACTTCCTGTCTTCTGAAGTGTGGAACTGTTGTTTTATATTTTTTGATGATTTTCTTGCAGTTTACGGTGAAAGAGGTAGTCAGCACTGATTACTCTGTGATGTGCAGAGAGGGAAGACTCTTAACATTCAAGAATGATAAATCTTATTTTCTTAAACTGCAATTCAGGCATAAAATAATTTGACGTCATAAGAACAAATTGTATTTATAAAACTAGGTAAATTATTTTTACAGTGATTGCATTTTCATATATTCATTCAATTAAAAATTTGGATGCTTTTTCCAGCAATTTTCTCTCTCGCTGTTTAAATCCTCATGCAAATTATGAGAACTCTCAACCATATAGCTTAGTACTTTTGTTTCTGAGGATGAATTTCAGTAGCATATACTTGGGAACTAACTACATAAGGAAATTGTCAGTGTTTATTTTTTTAATTAAGTTTGGATAAATGTAAATACGTTAAGGTTTTAAGAGAAGGTAAATGAAAAATGCTATTTTTTTGTGGTCTCGTTGTCAAGTATGTGATGGCTGCCACAAATTAGCTTCAAAAAAATCCGTGTTTATGTCTAATACAAATATTCAAAATATTTACGGAGCTCAGGGTTCTGTGGTCAATTTTGGCTGGGTTACTTTTGAGAATAAGGTCCTGTGTTGACAGCTAGTATTTGAAGGATTTGTTATATCAAGATAGAAGATTTAGATGCACAAAATGTAATCAATAGCTAATTACATTCAAAGGTCATTCCAGAAGATTAAGTCAATAACAAATATTGCCTCTTATTGTTTCCAGGTAGGCTAGTGAATTGAACCATTTGCAAGTTCTTAAATTTGCCCTCAAGCATTTGAACTTGTCCAGAAATATGTCTTTCAGGTTTTAACAGTATGTTCAGGTTTTCCTGAACATCCAGCCCCCCATCTGGGCTGGATGTCTCTTTTTTGCACCCTCAGCAAGCTCTAGACATACTTTAAAACTGAGTTCAAAATGACTTTAAAAATGACACTTTCAGAATTGTGATCTATTTCTTTGTTTTCCCCATTTGATTTTTAAATCCCATGAGAACAAAGACGGTATATTATTCATCCCCAGAGTCTATTATAGTCTCTAATACAGAGCAGATACTTAATACTTGTTTTTTAAATAAGCAAATGAATAACTTGCATCTGTATCCAATTTGCATGAAAGAGATTATTCTAGTAGGAATATGAACACTAATCCCATAATAGGATGCTAACAATATATTTTATCTTTTCTTACAGGCTCTTAAATCTGATCTACAATGGAAAAAATTCTTTTTTATCTGTTTTTCATTGGCATAGCAGTGAGAGCTCAGATCTGTCCAAAGCGTTGTGTCTGTCAGATTTTGTCTCCTAATCTTGCAACCCTTTGTGCCAAGAAAGGGCTTTTATTTGTTCCACCAAACATTGACAGAAGAACTGTGGAACTGCGGTTGGCAGACAATTTTGTTACAAATATTAAAAGGAAAGATTTTGCCAATATGACCAGCTTGGTGGACCTGACTCTATCCAGAAATACAATAAGTTTTATCACACCTCATGCTTTTGCTGATTTACGCAATTTGAGGGCTTTGCATTTGAATAGCAACAGATTGACTAAAATCACAAACGATATGTTCAGTGGGCTTTCCAATCTCCATCATCTGATATTAAACAACAACCAGCTGACTTTGATATCTTCTACAGCATTCGATGATGTCTTTGCCTTGGAGGAGCTGGATCTGTCCTATAATAATCTAGAAACAATTCCTTGGGATGCTGTTGAGAAGATGGTCAGCTTGCACACCCTTAGTTTGGACCACAATATGATTGACAACATTCCTAAAGGGACTTTCTCCCATTTGCACAAGATGACGCGACTAGATGTAACATCAAATAAACTGCAGAAGCTGCCACCGGACCCTCTCTTTCAGCGAGCTCAGGTCCTAGCAACCTCAGGAATCATAAGCCCATCTACTTTTGCATTAAGCTTTGGTGGAAACCCCTTGCATTGCAACTGTGAATTGCTGTGGTTGAGACGTCTGTCCAGAGAAGACGACCTAGAGACCTGTGCTTCTCCTGCACTCTTAACTGGTCGCTATTTCTGGTCAATTCCTGAGGAAGAATTTTTGTGCGAGCCTCCTCTCATTACTCGCCACACCCATGAGATGAGAGTCCTGGAGGGTCAAAGGGCAACGCTGAGGTGCAAAGCCAGGGGAGATCCCGAACCTGCAATTCACTGGATTTCTCCTGAAGGAAAGCTTATTTCAAATGCTACAAGGTCTCTGGTGTATGATAATGGAACACTTGATATTCTTATAACCACAGTAAAAGATACAGGTGCTTTTACCTGCATTGCTTCCAACCCTGCCGGGGAAGCCACACAAACAGTGGATCTTCATATAATTAAGCTCCCTCACTTACTAAACAGTACCAACCATATCCATGAACCTGACCCTGGTTCTTCAGATATCTCCACTTCTACGAAGTCAGGTTCTAATACAAGCAGTAGTAACGGCGATACTAAAATGAGTCAAGATAAAATTGTGGTGGCAGAGGCAACATCGTCCACGGCACTACTTAAATTTAATTTTCAAAGAAATATCCCTGGAATACGTATGTTTCAAATACAGTACAATGGTACTTATGACGATACCCTTGTTTACAGGTAAGAAGAATAAAGAAAATTTCCTTAGCATGCATCTTAGTGTAGGACTTTCTGTGGTCTCCAGATTATTATTTTTATTTGGCGGTGTTACTCTTTCTTATAATTACTATGCTCTGTTCTTTCAAGATGTAGAAGGTACGATCTGTGGAAGGTGAATTCATGTGGGCAAATGTTTTGAATGGTGTCATCTTTGAGAGTTCAGATTTATATTTAATATCATGCTTACTAACTTTTCTTCCCCTCATCTAAGAGATGTGACTATCAGAGAATGAGTTTGATTTATTTAAAAATTTCAAAAGCATACCAGAACTTACACATCCAAATAAGTGTCCTTTCCTTCAAGGAAGTCATGTTGGGAGGCTATACCATTTTCCCAATGACGCTGCCATTGGTCAAAGCACTTTGGAATTATCTTTAGAACCTTCGTCACACTATTTTGAATATCCTCAGTGGTGGCAAAGCTTCGTCTTTTGAGGGTGAATTTGAATTTTGGAAACAACCAAAAGCCATTTGGAGCCAAGTCTTGTGAATAAGGTGGGTGATCAAGATGGGTATTGCCATTTTTGGTCAACAATAGGATGTAACTATAAAATAATGAGACTGATTTTCTGAGTGATTAAATTATGTGCATGTGTGTTGTCTCCTATGCACTGGTTCTTAAGACAGTTCCAAAGAGAAAGTGTGTTCATATTTTGAGCAGTGAAACTATCACTAGATTTAAGTATCTAACCTCTGGGTAAGGCTATTGCTAGAGAATTTGCAATTGACTAAGAATTTCTGGTATGTCTTTATAAAGTTCAGCCTCATTGATTTATAGTCACTTCTTCTCCAATTTTGAGTTGGAAATATTTGTTTTTCTCCTTCCATACCATTCCACTTGTGATAAGCTATAATTACCCTTAAGAAATAGTTAACAGTCATGGATTTTAGATAGTTTGCTTTTGTCTTTAAGCTTTCCATAAATCACATTAGCTCAGTTCTTGAATACACAGGTGAAATCTTGAAGATAATTTGATTTTCACTTGTATATGGAAGTGAGAGTAATTTTGAAATAAACATGTGCTGGTAGGATAAAAAAACACAGCTGGAATAGCTAACTGGGTGATTGATATTGGGCAATATTCTACATGGCTGAGTTTTGATTTCATCACCTCTAAAAGAAAGAGATTAGACTGAGTGATTTCTAATATCCCTCTCTCCACTAAAATGATAGAGAGATGTAGACTGTTAAGCATGTATATTAGTATAAAGTAGATTGCTTTTGTCATATCCAGCTCTTCACCTAAGCCACAGAGTATTTAATTGGTTATCAATGACAAGTACCCCCTCACCTTCTTATAGTTTCTAGACAACCTATATATTTTAAGCAATAACTCTTAAATAGGTCTGGCTTTGTTTTCCAAATTCCAAACATCAATCCTGCCATGAAGAGTAAATTCCATGAGAACTTGAGGAAGTTGCTAAATGTTTAAAATGGTGATAAAACCTTCCGCATAAGTCCCCTGTAAAGACTAAATTATAGTGTATACAAAATGCTCAGTAATATCTGGTATTAGTCAAGCAGTCACTAAATGGTTCCAAATACGTTCCAATCACAAATACATACTTTGGCTTGAAAGTGTCCTGGTACATTTAGTGCACATTGTTTTGGTTGTAAAACAGATTACCATGCCACGTTTTGAAATTCCTTTACTCTCTTTCAGGGAAATATAAAATAGTTCCAAACCTTTTCTTGCAAATTAAATCTTAGTTAGTTCTTACTTGGCTGCTGCTGAGAAACAAAAAAGTTCATAGAAGACTTCTGAGACGTAATGTATTCAGAGATGTCTGGCAACTTTTATGGATGTTTAAAATCAGTGCTCTGAAGGAAATTTTCATCAGCTCCCAATAGGGAAAAGGGATTTACAGGCCAAGATGCTTTAGCTGTTCACATTAACAGGATAATGATACTTATACATTTTCATCATCTTCATTTATAGATAAAATCATACTGGGAACCAAATGTTGGAAACATAAAGGAGGAATGGCATCTGCCAATAAAGTGCTTTAAACTTAGTAATTATCTTAGTTATTGAAGACATCTTTAGCGGGCACTATCCTATGACAGCTCAAAACTGATTTGTAAATATGTGCTGGCAAATGCATTTCCTTTCTGGTTTCTAATGTGATTGTCTATGTTTTCCTTTCCTTCAAATTGGCTTTTAGTTGCAGAGGTGTTGTGAGTGCTAAATGGATTTGTTTAGTAGTCAGATAATGTCACAGTCGCACCTTTCAAAAGCAATTTGTCATAAATGATTTTTTAGCAGTAGCTTTTATTAGGAGTTCTGCTTTGCCAAGCCATGTAATTAGTAGGCTTGTCAAGGCATGGCACAGGCACCATTAATGTAATGCAGGCTCCAACGATGACTTTTAGCCATTTTAACTGGGTAAATATAAGATTAGATCATTTCCCCACATTTCATATCTATTAGAAATCTGCTTACCTTAACGACTAGTGAAATGAGACAGAACTGAAGTCCTGAGGATTGTGTGTGTGCGTGTGTGTGTATGTTTTGGTTTGGTTTGGTTT